>WNNJ02000377.1:0-26462 GCA_012934845.2 Pomphorhynchus laevis
TAAAAATATTTTTATAATATAAAAATTTAAAATTTATTAATAATATAAAAATTTTATACTTTTATATTAATAATATAATATTGTTATAAAATCTTTATCAATAATTATAACTATTATAAATATTTATGAAGAAAAACCTTTTCATAAAAAATATACCTAATATAAATAGCCTTTCATTAGGTGAGCGGATCAATTCGCCGAGTTCATTAATATCATGGGATTTCGGATAACCTGTGTAAGGAAAATTAAATAAGACGAATTGCATTTTACTCACCAAGTTCGCTAAGCAATTCTCGAAGTTCACAGCAAAATACTTTGACTTCCTGTAAGTCTTAACTATTAAACTAGATGCATTCTACTATTTTAATAAGAATTACCATTTATTGGTTGTACACGTTCCCCTGTATGTTTGAAAGTACGTAGACATTGAACAATATCGTGGACTAATTTAGAAAATGCAAAAATGCATTGGTCGTTGTTTTCTGCAGCAATGACTTGCTCCATCAGCAGAGATTGAGTCTTATCATCCTCACAGCACCTAAATCAAAGCAAAATATAATTTGTTTTCGTTTAAACACAAAAAACAATAGAGCTTTTTAGAATACAACATCCATTAAATTTCATATACAATTTAATGTTCAAACGAATGTAACACTTTGTTATAATCGATTTGTTATTTGCTTGTTTGTAATTTCTTACTTTTAAAAAAGTTAAATAACTATTTTGTTTTTATTCCAAGAAAATAATAAATACTTTCATCGACGAAACTGATCCATTTCCGTGATTGAAATTTTCCTTTTAGATTTAGATAATTATTTATTATCGAGGTGATAACTTTTTATAACGTGAATAACTTAATTTTTAAGTAAAATTAAAATCAAATATAAGGTTTATTTTAAAAAAGTGAGCTACGAATTAAAAAAAACTTATGTGTGTACAAAAGAAGTTTATGTTTGTGATTTGAAATAGAAACATCGAAACAATACTGTATATTATTAGTATACAACAGCCGATGAGCGGTGGCTCGTTCGGCTGGATCTCTATAAAAAAAATTCCAACGTCAGTAAAACAAAAAATCCAAATCAGGTTCGACTTCCTATGAGAGCGATACACTATCCAACGCACGCCAAAATTCTCGGATGTTCCGGCATTCAATTGCAGATGACGGGAGCCTATTCCAACTGTTTATTGCTCGATCTCAGATATCCTGATAGTGTCGATGGACTTTTCTACGATGTTTGAGCGTTAGTCGATGTCCACGTAACTGCTCGGAGTTGCGTAGGCAACGCATGAATTTGAAGGGATGAGTGGGCGATAAAATTGCCCCACCCATAGCAGCATAAGATCAGCATTTACCAAACTTTCACAAACCGTTGAAACACCTAGGATTTCTAACTTCTGGTCAAACGGCAGGTCTTTGACAGTGGGACAAGACGAGTTTGGCAAAACAAGATATAAAGTGATCATAACAATAAACTATTACAATGTCTAGGTCAACTCATTTTCCCAGAATCAGTGAGACAAATAGACGTATTGTTAAGGACTTTAGCATTTAAATTTTAATTGTAGAATTAAATAATAATGCCATAAACAGCTAGGGTTATAAAAAAGCATTATATCAGTAAATAAAAAATATCAGTCTTATCAAAAATAGCTTAATACTTTGAAAATGTAACAAAAACAAGTTAAATATTATTTTTAGAACTGTAATTACCTTGTTAAACGCAGTCCTTTTACTATATCATCTGCAAGCTCCTCCATCTATAATTGGGATTATAATTTAAAAAGTTTAAAAATGCATTAATATTAAAACACTGAATTTGATAAAAATGAAATTAAAAATATCATTATAAAAAAGGATTTGGTATTAAGAATAGTTTTAAGCTTTTCAATTTTAACATTAAATATTATATGGAACGAGAACTAATGTAAAATAATTTTGTAAACTTTAATTATTAAAATTTAATTTTTATTGTTATAATAATTAAAAATCTAAATTAATTGTTATGCAATTTAAAATTTAATAATAATTATATATTATTAGTTTCACAAAGTTATAAATTGATAATTTGATATAATTTTAAAAAATAATAAAATTGTTGCTGAAGTGAAAATTGTAGAGTCATATATTTTACATAAAACAAAAGATTTATTTTAACGTGGCAAATGCGTGCCAGCGCACGCTTACATGACCACAACAAAACAAAACTGTGAATCAGGTGTCGAGAAGGTGTGAACGGAGGAGGTGTTTGAATGTGATAAAGGAGGGAGCGCGGCGGACGTCGAGAGGGAGTTGATTCCAGGCGAGTGAGGCGGCGACGAGGAAGGATCGGAGACCGTAGTTGTTGGAGTAATTAGGAACGTGGAGTAAGAGGGTATGACAGGAACGAAGCGATAGCGAGGTGGGGCGAGTATCGTCTAAGAAAGGAAGGTTGATGAACGATGGGGAGCCGACAGCGATGAGACGAAAAGTAACGAGAAGAAGGCGGAGTTTGATGCGGATGTGGATGGTGGGCCAGGAGAGTTGGGCAAAATATGTGGATGTGTGGTCGAAGCGACGGAGACGAAAGAGCACTCGAACGGCGGTGTTGATTATTCGTTGTAGGGGTAGGATGATGGATTTTGGAGAATTGGCGAAAAGGCTAAGGCAGTAATCGATTTTAGGGAAAAGAAGCGATGAAAAGAAGAGACATACAAGAACGGAAGTCGATAAGGGGGCGGATACGGCGGATGTCACGGAGAATTAAGTTAGACGAGCGGACCTTGTCACGGACGAAGGGTTTAAGGGAAAGGTGATCATCGAAATGGAAGCCTAAGAAAGTGAGATTGTGGACTATGGGAATGATCGATGAGGCAAAAGATACAGTGGGAGGAGATATGTTTGGTTTACGGGGGGAGGATCCACATTATTTTGGACTTTTCGGGGTTTAGAACGAGATGGAGATTGGAGAGACGTTTGTAGATAGAAGAAAGACAGTTGGAGGCAGAAATGCCGATATCGTGTATGCGATGTGCGGGTGCATGAGCATAGATTAGAATGTCATCGGCGTATTGCATGACGTTAAAGGAGTAAGGTTTGATAAATGGAGAGAGATCGCCAAGCAGAAGAGAGAAAAGCAGGGGACCTAGGACTGAACCTTGTGGAACTCCGCAAAAAATAGGGATGGGAGGGGAGTATGATGAATTAGAACAGACGCGAAAGGAACGGTCGGATAGATATGAGGCAAACCATGCTACGGAGGAGGAACCATTAAAAATTCACGAAGCATTAAATTGTAATGACAGGAATGAGTGGAAAAAAGCAATTGATTCAGAAATTGGCGCTCTTAAAGAAAATAATACATGCGAATTAGTAGATAGGCCCGAAGGTGCGAATGTCATTAAGACTAAATGGCTATTTAAAAGGAAATACGGAAAAAATTGTGATGTAGAAAAGTACAAGGCGCGATTGGTGGCCAAAGGATGCGCCCAGATTTACGGTGTAGACTACTTTGAGACATATTCACTGTCGTAAAACTAACAACGATACGAATTTTAATTGCGGTTGCAGTCAAACGAAACATGCTTTTACATCAAATGGACATTTCTAACGCATTTCTAAACGGTAAATTGGAGGAAGATTTATTTATGGAGCAACCAGAAGGATTTATTATAAATCCGAATAAGGTATGCAAACTCAACCAAAGTATTTATGGACTCAAGCAGTCACCTCGATGTTGGAACAACACGCTAATGTAATACCTCAAAAACAATGGTTTTGCTGAAAGTAACTCCGATCCGTGTTTGTTTATTCGAAACGACAACAAGTTTATGATAATCGCCGTATATGTGGACGATCTCATAATTGCTTCAAAAAATCAAGACGACTTGGTGCATATGAAAACGGAACTTGGTATGCGATTTGAAGCAAAAGATTATAATGAGCTGAATTATTGTCTTGGAATCGAAATTAATATTCATGAGGATAATATAAAACTTCAGTAAACAAATTTCATACAGCGCATGCTTAACAAATACCAAATGGCAGAATGCAAAATCGTAAGTACTCCCATGAATCCTAATATTCGACTGGAAGTAAATGACAACACAAGCAAATCTGTCGATCAAAAATTATATCAATATATTATTGGATCGCTTCTTTATAAAGCAATATGCACTCGTCCAGCCATAGCATATGCAGTTGGAATTTTGTCAAGATTTAACATCTCCCCAAATTAATCGCATCTGAAAGCCGCAAAGCAAGTTATGAGATATCTAAGAGGAACTAAAGACATTCGGCTACGTTTTGTTTATACCGGCAAATTAACATTACAAGGTTATTGTGACGCTGATTGGGCGAATAATGCTGATGATAGAACATCGACAAGTAGAAGTATTTTTATTCTCGCCAACGCGCCTGTGAGTTGGATAAGTTGCAAACAGCGGATAGTCGCGTTATCAACAGCAAAGGCCGAGTATGATGCTCTATCTGTGGCTACTCAGGAGGTACAGTGACTTAGACAAGTGTTGGCTGATATCGGAGAACAGTGCAACGAACCTACGAGAATATTCGAAGACACCAGCCATAGCTATTGCAAGTGGGAAGACTGAGCATAAGCGAACAAAACACATCGATATTAAATTTCACTTCGTTAGAGCAAGCATTCAACAAAGAATTGTAAAACTTGAATATTGTACTACAAACGAGATGTTGGCTGGCATTATGACAAAACCCTTGAACAAAGAAAACATTCAATATTTTCGAAATGAATTTGGACTCAAATCCTCAATCGTAGAAGAATACCAAACGAGATAGAATGTTGTAAAAGAAGCCGTCGGTATTCATCATACATTATCGGATTTTCATTGGGCATTGTTTGCAATGTAATGCGTGTGATCGCACCGCCACTAGTATGGCATTCATTGTTTAATTGTTACGCTTAATATTCGCATGTGTTTTTTCCATTAAGTCAAATGGACATTTGAAGCTATTTAAATGCGACAAATTTTGTTTTTGGTTTGATTCTTTCTGTTTACTAAAAAACAATTGTTGCTATCTAAGTTCTTTGCTGCCTGTAGGTAGAAGTAGCTAGTTAAATTCAACAAGAAGAAAAACAGTTGGAGGCAGAAATGCCGATATCGTGTATGCGATAGGCGGGTGCATGAGCATAAATGATGATTTCATCATTTATGGTAAGTCGAACCATGGAGACGAACCATGCTACGGAGGAGAAAGAAAAACAGAAATTCATAACAAAGGTGAGAAATGAGGATGGAGTGGTCGACGATGTCGAAAGCGGAGGAGAGGTCGAGGGAGATGAGAACACTGTATAGAGCCTTGTCACGAGAAATGAGTAGGTTGTTGTAAACTTTCATGAAAGCGATTCCTGTGGAGTGATTAGAGTGGAAAGTGGATTTGAAGAGGGTTTTTCAACAACAATAGAGATGTCGTTGAAAAAGGATGATTTATCCACTGGAACAAGAGACGTTAGGATGGATCTGAAGACGTGAACATCGTGGTCGAGACGTGCTTGTGGAGATAAGGAGGTTGAAGGAGTGATATTAGTGACGATGACGCAACGATCGCGAGAAGGAAAGCGTTTCCGTAAAGGAGGACGAGGCGTGAGTTGGTGAGATCACGATAGGAGAGCTGGGAGTTGAGGATATGAAGGGAGTATGTTTAATAGCGGGAGACAATGAGGATATGGATATTATAGATAGGGGCACGCGATGTGAGGAAAGTTTATGAGTGGCAGGATCGTAAAGGTTTGTGGATGTGATTTTGACTGATGGATGTAATTTTTTCGCGTTTGTTTGAGTCACGGAGTACGTTGTAACATAACTAGATGTCCGCGTAATTTCGAGAAGTGATTATACAAAAAATGCATATCACACGATCATCAATATCGTAAAATTAAACTAAAATAAAAATTTCGTGTAATGCTCGGATTAAGGATAATAAGCGTATATTAAGACAACTTAATCACTGTTCGGAGAGCGATTAAGATTGAACACAGTGTGGAATAAAACTCGGAATGATTTAAATTTTAATTTACTGAAACGTATATTAATCATACTGAATATGCAAGTTCTTCTATCACATGCCACCATACTTTTTCATAGTGCTTAATATATCAAAACTACGACTTCTGAATCACAATATTTCTGGGTGGTTGAGATTTGTGGCGAGTTTATCAAATAAGTAGCTGTTGCAGACTTATTATCTATGCATCCACAAAATTGTATCACGAACTTTTAAATAGTTTTCAGATGTTCGCTAATTTATTCAGATCATACTAAAATTTGTTGGTCATTTTGACCGACAAAGGTACAAATGACGGACGCTCATTTGCATGTTAAACAAGAACGCTCGACTAATATTACTTCGGTATCAAAATACGTGTCAAAGGCACTGTTGCAATCACCCTAGCAATTAGAACATTCGAACATGTGATCTGCGTGAACAAAATCTATGTTAGGCAGTGTATAATATGTTTGTTGTAGAAATGTCGATTGCCGTTTGAAAAATATAAAACGCTCTATTTAGTACCATTCAGCATATGCATATAAAACACTGATCTAAAATTGTTAGAACATTATTTATCACCCACTTTAAATACAGGACATGCTATAAATTTCTGCCAGTCCAGGAAAACTTTTGACGGTGGTAAGAACATGTTTGAACCGGTCGATAATTCTTTGACTGAGAAAAGGAGAACATAAATATGCTGTGTAATAATCCCCAAATGTAAGAAGTAATTCTCGAAGTAGAATATACGGTAATCTGTCAGCGTCAGCATACTAAGACAGTTTCAATTGTCAAAGTTGAGCAAGAGTATGCTCGATTAAGATATGTTAATGTAAGTTCCATAATATGTACTGCTTATGAAAAAATATCTTGAAATAAGGATATCTTTTTTGTGTCGAATAATGGTTCTGTAAATGTCTTAACAACTACCCTATCATCGACAATTACTCGATTTTGTATACGTAATTGGAAACGCTAGCATTCTGTTCTAATTTTTAACCACGGAATTTAAAAAATCAATTTGACTCATACTTTATATTCTTAACGAGATAATCTTTAAAGTCGGGTTTATTGCGTTTTTTAAGCGGCATAACCTTATTTATACATTGCGATATACTTTAACGATAAAAAAGATTTATTTTAACGTTGCAAATGCGTGCCAGCGCACTCTTATATGACCACAATAAAACAAAAATGTAAATCATGTGTCAAGAAGGTGTGAACGGAGGAGGTGTTCGAATGTGATAAAGAAGGGAATGCGGCGGACGTCGAGAGAAAGTTGATTCCAGGCGAGTGAGGCGGCGACGAGGAAGGATCGGAGACCGTAGTTGTTGGAGTAATTGGGAACGTGGAGTAAGAGGGTATGACGGGAACGCAGCGATAGCGAGGTGGGGCGAGTGTCGTCTAAGAAAGTAAGATTGGTGAACGATTGGGAGCCGACAGCGATGAGGCGAAAAGTTACGAAAAGGCTGAGTTGGATGCGGATGTAGATGATATGCCAGGAGAGTTGTGCTAGATATGTGGAATTGTCGTCGAAGCGACGGATACGTAGGATCACTCGACCGTCGGAGTTGATGATGCGGTGGAGGGTTAGGATGATGGATTTTAGAGAATTGGCGAGAAGGCTGAGCAGTAATTGATTTGAGGGAAGATAACTGATGAAAGAAGAGACATAGAAGAACGGAAGTCGATAAGGGGGCGGATACAGCGTATGTCACGGAGAATTAGGTTAGACGAGCGGACCTTGTCACGGACGAAGGGTTTAAGGGAAAGGTGATCATCGAAATGGAAGCCTAAGAAAGTGAGATTGTGGACTATAGGGATGATCGATGAGGCAAAAGAAACAATGGGAGGAGATATGTTTGGTTTACGGGGAGTATCCACATAATTTTGGGATTGTCTGGGTTTATAACGAGATTAAAATGTGAGAGACGTTTGTAGATAATGGAAGGAGAGGATGATGAATTAGAACAGACGCGAAAAGAATGGCCGGATAGATATGAGGCAAGCCATGCTACCGATGCGGTCAATGAGATCAATGAGATTAATGCTACCGATGCGGTCAATGATATCACCCATTCACGTGATCTCACCCACGTGAATGGGTGAGACCACGATAGGAGTGCTGCGAGTTGAGGATATGAAGGGATAGGTTCGACAGCTGGAGACAAAGAGGATAGGGATAATATATAGAGTGGCAACCAATGCGAGGAAAGGTTATGAGTGGAATAATCGTAGAGGTTGTTGAATGTGATTTTGATTGATGAATGTAGGTTATTAATTAACGAGATAGGAGGGACGGGCCGGGTGTGCCGGAGAGTGAAGATGGCATGGGATGGGAAGTTCATATGGGGACAGGATCAGTGGGTGGAGAAAGGAAATCGGAAACAAAGGGGTAGTTTGAGTGGACGTGTTGGAGGTTGATATGTGCCTATGTGAGAGGTTGCGGATTTATTCGTATGCACAAAATTCACATAGGAAGTATTCTTTAGAATTTCTGTTGTCGCAGGTGATTGTGGTTCAGACGCTGCAGTCGTGTGTTGAAAACTGTACTTGTAAAGGAGCACAGTTGGTGTCGGTCAACATAGCTCAGTCAAACGACAATCTACCAAAAAAACAAAAAGATCAGAATCGCCAACCGTCTTCTTTTTCTTCTACAGCCTCAAATCCAGGAAGAACTGAGCCCCCCAACCAATCCAACACACCGCCTTCCGACTGAACCACCCGGGGTCTTTCACCCCCCCCCGAAGAATCCAATCGGCGCGGACTATGCTGGGTAAACGAGAGACGAGGAGCTTAAGAAACCTTAGCCTTTGCTCTGGGGGACGTCCTCTCGAAAAGAAGACTAATCCCGAGATAGCCCAAGTGTCCCAAAGGCGCACTTGGGTTTTCCCAAGTGCATTTGTGAGGGTGGGAGAGTGGTTCAGAGGCAAATATTGAGGAGAACGCAGAGAGTCCTAATCTCTTAAGTTTTTGCTTCGTAGCAGGGGTGCCATGAAATACGACCACTTGCGATTTAGTGGAGTTTAAAATAAGATTAAATTTGTGTAGCTGGTCTTTTAATCTTAAAAGGAACCGGCTGATGTCAGAGACTACGTCTTTGCACCTGTGTCCAGAGAACAGGGCTGTGGTGTCATCAGCATACACCACAATACGTTGTTCGCGTTTAAATATTTTGAATAGGTTAATGGAGGAAGTAAGATATAAGATAGGAGAAAGTGGTGATCCTTGAGGCACACCCGTAATAGGATAAAACTGACGCGCATCAGGGTCGTCTTCATAATAAAATCGCTTGGTATACAGCAGGATCTCCACCCTCTTCACAATTCTCGCGGACAACCACAGGGATCTGAGAGAAGATGTCACAAAAAGAATGGAGATGCGGTCAAATGCAGCAGAAAAGTCAAGGAAAACAGCCACAACTAAACGATGAATATTCTCCCGACAAAACTGCTCCACTTCACCAACTGCTATATCGACCGAGTGACCTTTGACCAACCCATGAAAACCTGGAACATGTATCGAGTAACGCTTTCACCGTATGGTCACGTGCAGTAATGTCAGTTATTAGACTGTTCAATTTTGAGTGTGGTGGTAGTTTGTACGCATTTAGGATATAAGGACAGTTTACAGATTCGGTATCAGACCAATTGAGTATCGTTTTTCGGTACGAATATTTTTGATCGTTTCGTTGGGGTTTTTTTAATTGGCAAACTTTTGCATAATACCACGTTTTTAGCAAAATGTACATTCAAAATTACGAGCAAAACATTGATTACGTTGATGTTTGTTACCTTCACAAAAAATAGCATTGACTTCTGTATTTTGAACGAGTTACGGCAAAACCGTTTTCATCAAGCTTATCACAATCCTTATGAGTATCGTCAACCATGTTCGAAATGTCATTAACTTGAAAATCTGACGGATGTTGGTAGGTGATGATTGAGCTTGGACATATTCTATAGTTCTTGCGATCTATAATGCTTTTTGTTTATCAATTCCATCGGTCTCGAGTATACGCTGCCGAATTTCGTTCGAATGCAGGCCAGCGATGAATGAGTTGTATACCAATATATCGCGCAGCTCGAACACTGTCACATCTTCAATTGGTACTGACGTTCAAGGGTATCCAGATTTTCGATATTCTGTGTCATGTTCTGATCGTATGACTGCTTTAATGTATAAAGGTGATGATGTCTATACACGCATTAGGATGTTTCACGAACGTATTCACCAGTGTTTCAATGGCAGAATCAATTGTACTACATTCCTTTCGGACAATTGGCTGATACAGAAATTTTTAAAACATCGAGTTTGTTTTTATAAACATATAATTTCATGCGAGTACAAAATGGATCGAATTGGTAACGTCAGTGTTACCATTCTCGTCCTGCATCTTGTGAATCAGATAATAGCTTTAAAAAATTTGTTGATTAAAGCTACTTAGATTCCAGATTATTTCTGTTAATTCCACTCGCTACGCTCGCGGATTGAACTCAATCTATCGATAAAAGGTCATGCCTAAAAAAGCGCGATCTCAGATCCCTGTTCCTGATCAAGAATCTTCCACATCGAAATGCAATGATGGTTATACCAGTTTTGAAGTTGGATGCGATTCCAAAGATTGTGATGTATGGACACTTGTTCGTGTTAAAATATCCGACCACTCGGTGTATAAACGTAAACAGTTCACATGCGGTTTTTGTACATCAGTATAACTACTACAGTTATCCTGCTCCTCTACTCCTGTATCACACACGACCACTCAGACGAATGCTGTTTTAGATGTTTCCCTCGCATCAACACCTGACTTCGCATCTTATAATCCCATTATTGAACCTACTCTCTCACACACTCCTCGTTCAACTACGTACCAAACTTCCATTAATCTTTCTCATTCTAACAATGCTAACGGTAAAGCTTTTTATCTCGTACCTCCTCTTTCTTATTCCTCCCCCAATCTAGATAAATCTCAAACTTCTTTATTCTCCTCACGTACTCCTTACTCGACCTCCCCCGTATCACTTCTCAATAATTTACACCCTTCCGTCAAAATCATTTCCAGTAACATTTCCGATCAAGTGATTCAACACTCCATTCCTGTCACTCATACCCCAACATATCTTAATTCTCCTTACTCTACCTCCCACGTAACACTTCCAAATAATTTACATCCTTCATTAAAAATCATCTCCAGTCACATCTCTGATCAACCGATTCAACACCCCGCTCCTGTCACACTTGCTCCAACCAATATTAATTCTCTATCAAGCACCCCTGTCATTTCCACTTCTATCTGCTCATCTGCCTCGACTCCTACCAGCTCTGTCCGTCCACCACTTTCACGAAATCGTTTTCCTTCGCGCGATCGCTGTATAATCATATCAAACTTAAAGCTTTCCGAATCTGCTTCTCCACAATCTCGCCTCGATGATTATGTATCTGCTTTCAGATCTATCCTAGCAACCATTCTTCCTGATGATAACCCATCCCTCTTCAATAATATCGCTCCTGTATCCTTTATTCGTTTAAACAAATCCACTAAATCCAATCATCTCAGTCCTCCACTCTTAAAAATCGTTTTCCGACATAGCTCACATGCATCTTCGGTACTCTCCCAACGTTTTAAACTTCTTACCACTTCATCTACTTGCCGTATCTTTCCTGACCGCTCCCCTTATGATATTGCCCAGCTCAATTTAGTTCGCATTGAGAAAAATCGACGTGAAACAAACGGCGAGTCATCCTTATCTATACGTCAAATCAACGGAAATTTTCACGTTGTACACACAAGGCCAAAAATTCGATGGCGTCCCATCTCTCCCCTTTGTCTTCTTCGCTAGTCGATCTCGCTCCTAAGCATACTTTTCGTCTTAGTATATTTAACACTCGCTCCATTCTTCATAAAGCTGATATGCTTCTCGATATCTTCGATCAATTATCTATCGATATTCTCTGCATTACCGAATCCTGGCACTCTGACTCCGACGATCTTGCTATTCGTCGTATATGTCGCTCTGGTTGTTCTCTAGTTGAATCAGCTCGTCAAATTGCATCTCATACATCTACTGCTTCTAACCATGGCGGTATTGTTGCCATTGCTCGTCACCCAATGTCTTTACGTAAAATCAACGTTAACATCCGTTACACTTCGTTCGAATTACTCATATGCAGATTATCAACGCCTTTTCCTCTGGAACTTGTGATTGTATACCGTCCAGGTTCAGTTGCCCCATCACGTATCTTCTTTAACGACCTTGCAGATCTAATGTCTCACTGTTCATTGTCTTATACTCCTTCTTTTGTTCTCGGTGACTTTAACATTCGTCTTGATCGCCCGTCTGACTCTGACTCTATCACTTTAACTAATCTTTTTTCTGATTTTAACTATCAATTACTTTCAACAAGCCCAACTCATATTCTAGGAGGTGCTCTCGACATCATTGCTGTTCCCAACTGCTTCAATGACTATACCTCCTTGTCAATTACTGATTCTGGTTTGTCCGATCATTTCCTTGTCACTCTTACTCTTACTCGTCCCCATCCTCCTTCTCCGCCTTTACCATTATCTACACCAAGTCGACCCTGGAAGCTTCTCGATATCCCTGTTCTCTGCACAGCCTTACTCAATTCTTCACTCTTTTCACTTCCTCTTAACTATCTCTCTCCCGATGATCTCTGCATTCTGTTTGATTCTGAACTTACGTCGATCCTCAATAACCTTCTGCCTAGTCGACTTCGACGTTCATAGCGCTTGCGCCATGCTCCCTGGTTCGATTCTGACTGTAGTCTTTCTAAGCGTCGACTCCGTCACTCTTTTCGTATGTATAAACACTCTCTTTAACGTTCTCCCAACTCACTCCGAATCTTCGTGATTCCTACTTTTCTCAACGCCGTTCACATCTCATTCTTATACGTACTAAACGTACTCTCTTTTGGCGAAATCAACTCGAGTCATCTTCCAACTCTAAATCTCATTGGAAAATCTTAAACTCAATTCTTTCACGATCATCATCCCCTTGTAATATAAATCCTGATGAATTTTCTTCTTATCTACAAACTAAGTTATCTAATTTACTTTCCCTACTACCCATAGCCCCCTTGTACCCACTCTTATCTTTAAATACTTCCCTCCCAGAACTATTCCACCTTCTTCCCGTTTCGTCTGATGAAGTTTCTTCGGTTCTGCTGTCATTACCAAATAAAACCTCTCCGTCTTACCCAATTCCCACTCACTTGCTTAAAAATATCTGATCCTCTATCTTACCCTTCCTAACCACATTGTTCAACTCGTCCATCCGTAGTCGTACATTTCCTTCCATCTGGAAATGCGCCACTGTTCGTCCTCTCATCAAAAAACAATATCTCGACTCCTCACTACCATCTTAGTACCGTCCTATTTCACTTCTCGCAATTCTCTCTAAACTCCTTAAGCGTCTCGTTTTTAAGCAAGTTAATACATATATCTTTTCCTCTAACTTATTTCCTCCCTTCCAAGCCGCTTTTCGCTCTAATTACTCTACCGAAATTGCATGTCTTAAAGTTTATAACGACTTACTCATATCGCGCGATCATAAATTATGTAGTGTCATAGTTTCTCTTGATCTATCGTCTGCTTTTGACATTCGTCGATCACTCGATTCTTCTCCATCGCCTTCGTCATGATTATGGCTTCTCTTTATCCACTGTATCATGGTTTTCTTCATATCTATCAAACCGTACATTTCGCGTCTATTCTAACTCTTCTCTCTCCCATCCTTCGTCCATTCCGTCCGGTGTTCCACAAGGCTCCGTATTAGGCCCTATGCTTTTCTCTCTTCTCGGTGATTTGTCTTCGATTTCTCATAAATATAATTTTTATGTTATGCAATATGCTGATGACATTCTCATCTATGCTCATGCACCTATTTATCGTATTCACGATCTTAGTATTTTTGCTTCCGACTGTCTTGTCTCAATTTTCAATCATCTTTATCCCCTTCGCCTTTCTCTGAATCCTGATAAATCCAAAATTATGTGGATCCTACCTCGATGCCTCGGCTTCGAACCTCCCTCCGTATCATTAAATTCTATAATTCTTCCTATCGTTGATAATCTCGTTTTCCTAGGCTTTCATTTTGACAACCGACTTTCACTTAAACCTTTCGTTAGATATAAAGTACGCTCATCTACCTTGATACTTCGCAACCTCCGTCAAGTTCGTAGATTGATCGATTTCCCTTCTTGTATGACTCTCATATCTTATCTCCTTTTTTCTAGACTCGATTATTGTCTTAGTCTATTTTCCAACTCACCTAAATCCACTCTTCTTCCCCTACAACGCATCGTCAACGCAGCCGTCCGAATTCTCCTCCGTCTTCGTCGTTTTGATCATACATCCTACCATCTTGCTTCTCTCGATTTGCCTACAATTTATTGCCGTGTTCAAATTCGTCTTCTTATCGTTGCTTTCCGCCTTGTAACTTTTCATACCCCTTCATTTCTCAACCTTCCTTTTCTTGATAATTCTCGTCCTGTTTACTGTTCCTTGCGTTCCTGTAATTCCCTTCTTTTACATGTCCCAAACTACTCTACCTCCTTTGGACTCCGCTCCTTCCTGGTGGCTGCTCCTCTATCGTGGAACCATCTGCCCATTCATATACGCCAATCAACTTCCCTGCAGTGCTTCAAACGACAAATCCGATCCCATTTAAACAATTTATCTGCTTGACTTTTTCATTTTTGTTTGTGAACTTGTAAGCGTACAGCTTGTACGCATTTGCCACATTAAATAAATTTGTATTATTATTATTTAGAATCCTAGGTTTAAAGAGAGAATTCATACTGTACAATTTGTGAATAAATTGTTGGATCACACGTAAAGTTTATCAGTTTTGTTTTACGATAATGTCACACACATGCGTTTTATAAGAGATTTGTTATTTATATTATCTAAATCTTCATATATACTTTCCAATTCATTTGATATTCAGTTTGAAGTTGTCAATCCGCAAATTACTAATTTTTATTGATGAACGCATAGACCGCTAGTCATTCTCAATAATGAACTTTATTGAATTCTATTTGCAGCTTTAAATAAGTATTTAGCTATATATTTAAGTAATCTATATACCATTGAATGCCCAAACAAAAAGTATAGCTTTCTTGATATACAAGTTGGAAGAGTGTTGGGTTTAGAAACGAATTTTGAGAAACTTAGTGATTTACTTGACCATTTGTCGAGATGTAGAGTATAACTGTTTTTTATTTATTTATTTTCACACAAGTTATTAGCCGCAAATGGCTATTTTAACTGTTCACATAAAAGAAAAAAGCAATGACTAAAATAGCTTGAACCATCCACACCAGTATTTAATATCCAATGTCGAATGTTTTGCTTGAAGCTTCAGTAGCTGGAAGCACATGCAATTTCTTTAGGCAGCACATTCCATAAATTTAAGGACCGATGTAAAAGTCGCCCCACGCTTGGTACTTTGCCATGTGGTAATTTATATAGTGATAGAGGATGACCTATACGAGCTGACGAACTAATCTTCACATAGTAAGAAGGAAATTCCTCTGTGGAATGAACCATTTGCCAAGTCGCAATGAGGTCTAGGTAAATCAACCGTTGACGCACTGAAATCAGCTGTAAGAAAGCTAAGCGGTCTAAGTATGAATACTCAGGTTGAAAACACAATTTGGGGCCTCTTCGAAGCACTAACTCAAGCTTCGCGATTTCTGCCTTAGTAGATGGAAATGATGCCTGGATACAATATTCAACGTATGAACGAACCAACGCGAAATATAGTCTCTTAAAACTTAATGGGCGTAGCTTTGCAAAAGTATTTTTGATGCAATACATAGCTTTCATTGCCTTACCATGAAAAAATTCAGTATTTTCGCGAGTTTTCAATGTCCTGTGCAAAATTACATCCAAATCCCTACACTCAAAAACAACTTCGAGTGTATGAACTCCTAATCGAATTCATGATTATGTTTACATTTTCCTAGCTTCATATGAACACATTTATCAAAGTTTAGAATCATACCCGTAGCTACACTTCATTTGTGTATTCGATCAAGGTCGTCCAATAGGGACCTACCATGTGTCATTGATATTAACAGACCAAAGTTTGAGGTCATCCGCAAAAGCCAAGCACGGGTTCTGAATTCTTAACAACAAGTCATTAAGGTAAACAATAAAGAAAAGAGGACTGAGTACAGTTCCTGTGGAACTCCACAATTTACACGTTTGGGGGTGGATAAATGGCTTCCAACTCTAACTCTAAAAATTAAAAAGTATATACATTAAAAAGTTCTATACAGGTATATTATTAGATATTCATGCTTTGTGGCTGATACTACTATTTGTCATTAAAGTGTCTTCCACAATCAATGGAACTAATCTTTTTCTGGTGTGAAATTGACCATTTATTTAATTGAACATTTATTTTGTAAATAAATGTTCAATGTACTAACATGGAATAGTTGACTTAATTTTACTGTAAGAAAATAATTGCTAGTATAATGTTAAAATTAGTTCAATGTCTTTAAAGATTTTAATCCGAAATTACCGGATTCTTCCATAGAATCGACTCGTATTTTGTAATTATATTGATATATCATTTGCAGGCTAAATCAGATATGGTACAGCTTCGCCAATGCAGGTGGCATTTTGGTATTCGTATTAGTCGACAAATATTTGTCGGCAGCGAATTGATAGGTACGAAAAAATCACAAAATGTACAAGGCGCTCGTTACTATTTTCCACCGTATGTGGTGTTTGCATTTCCGATCGAACACTAGCTGTCATTTTATGTTGCGTGTATAGATAACAGAAAATTTAAGAAATTTCGAGAAATTTGAAGGACGGGTTGCTGTTTACGCTTCGTCATCAGTCTTTAGAGATTATTGCGTTTATAGTAACTATTATATTTTTACTTATAATCGAGAATATAAGTATCCTCGTCGGTTTTTCACATTATTGACTTGATTGCACTTTGGAGAATTGTACAGTCAGTTGATAGTTTTCCTGTGGATGACTTAGATGTCGATAAAATACGAGATTGCGAGGCCATTGTATGATGATTAAAAAATTGCTGGGTAAGCTGCAAAAATTTTACAGACTGCTTAAACGGACAGTAGATGTTTGGAATAGTTTGCTCGAAGAAATTGCTGCCATCACACATTTCCTCGCTTTCTAAAACAGGGCTCAACGTTGGATATACGATCAGGCTGATTAGTCACCTTTTATAACTTAGTTTCTCTGTTTTTACTGTCTTGTGTGATCGACTCAAAGTCTTATGGCTAAGCCTACACATATAATAACATTGGCACGATAAGCATTTGCGGTTACAATATTATGTCTAAAACCATCAAAACATTCGGGTTTTATAACCTGAATACATTGTACATCTGGACATCTATTATCACATCCTGGATACATTGTGTATACACAATGATTTATAAATATGCTCGTATCCTGGATACAATAATATTTACGATATAGTGGATTCAGTATACACAATGTCCCCGGATTCATTGTATCCACATTGATAAATAAATATATCCCCATAATTCGTATTCATGATGATATTTAAAAAATAAGCTGATGTTAAGTGTTAATCTGTTTAAAAGTTATCTTATAGGCTGTAAGTTTCTGGGTTAGTTATACGAGGTAACGTGTGTTGTGTATTTTGGAATTAATTACGACAAGAATTTAGAAAGATTTGAATACAGTCCTATTATTATAATATGAGTTGATTTATTAACATTTATATTATTTTTATGGATATTGATTTGAGTTTTTATCGATTTCCGTCAGTGATAATCTTGAATCTGTTGGTTTACAGAAACTGATTCCTCGTCTTTACAAATACCGTGAGTTTTCAGACATTTAATTTATTATCTTAACAAAGACGTGAAATAAGTTTCTGGGATATTCAGAGTATGAGATGAAAATTAATTTAGGAGATTCCGGATTTAAGATTAACATTTTTTTAGGACATATTCAGGGTATTAAATACAAATTAGTATAGGGCACATTTAGTGTTTGGAAATGAAGTAAGCTTAATATAACTATATATTTTGGATGTATATCCATTATATAGCTATACATAGCTATATATTATTAAATTTTTATAGCTTTTTAATCTATTTCTTATAAGCTTTCTCTATTGTGTGCGAGGAAATCAAATTTGTTTTTGATGACGATATGTACTACCAAGTCGACGGGTTGACCACGGGTAATACGCAAGATATATCTTAAACGTATTTATTTTTACTTTAAAATGTCAAATTAAAATTAAAGTCTGAAAAAGACTTTTCTCTAAAATGTATAGTCTGAAATTTGATTGTGGCCTTTACTTAATTTATAACCGATTTTGTCACTTGTCTAAATTCTCCAAAGTCTTTTGGACTTTGCTTCTTCAGATAATTTCCAAAATGACTATGAGTCTGTCACGCGGTCCGGGATTTGCATCTATGCTCAAGGACGGAGCAAAACACATGGAAGGTATTTATATTTAAATTTGTTGACTCTATTATTTACATTTAGAATGGAATGTTTCGCATAGCATTTGGATAGTATTTATGAAATCATGTTTTGTACGACATTTTTTTCGTTCATTAAAAAATCCAGTATCAGGCCGAAACCTGATAACAGCAGTTTATCCTGATGACCTCCAATCTTATTCTTATACATCTTATATTATTTATTAATCAATTCATAAAAATTGACTTTTATTTTAAATATCAATTTTAAATTTTAACTTGATATAAATATAAATTGCATGAAATCTCTCTAATTATTTATTAGTTAGTTATTTTTAAAAATAAGTTGGAACTCTATAGCGGAAATTTTTTATGGATTGATAATAAATAATATGCTTTTTATTATATTAAGATACACTAAATAATCAAATTTTATCAGAGGAAATACGTCATTAGCACGTGTTTGGTCCCGCTGCAATGTTGGGTTTCGGAATCGGGGCCGAAACCTGATAACGTAGCAGTTCCTCCTGATGACCTTATAATATTATTATAAGGTCATATTATAATAATATAATATTATTATATTATTGGTCATATTATATTATTCCTTTTTTCAATACATAGTATATTATTTATTATTCAATTCATAAAAATTGACTTTTATTTTAAATTTCAATTTCAAATTTTAACTTTAATGAATAAGGTGCATAAAAATTATAATGTAGTTCCTTATTAATTTGATTCGTCAGGACAAAAATTGTACAATTTCAGTAAATTTTCAAATTTATTTCATTCTCTCTATAAAAATCAATAATTACATCAGAACGATCGATTTGTGATGACTTTTATTTTTATCTACTTAATTTTAATTATACTATCTATTAGGGTATTCGTAAATATAAAAAATATTTGTTATAAAATATGGTTGTAAAAAATATAAAGTTATAAAATATCTGAATTACATAAAATTTAATATTATGACATTTACAATTTTTTTAATTTATGTATGGTACAAAATACGTTGACTCAGATAACTGATCTAAATAGTTTACTTATGTTTTCTAAAAGATGGCAATTTCTAATGTTTGGATGCTGAATGCATCCAATAAAAGTGTCATGTGTTTAATCTATCACAATTTAAACGAAAACAAGTTGTGATAAAGTAATTTAATAGCGATTATAACTAATTATAAATTACCATGAAATTTTAATAATGCCTTAGTGTATTTTCCACATTAAACAAATAACGAATTACTGCATTTGATATTGTTTTCAAATAAATTTAATTTAAGTATTGTGTGATATTAAAAATATATAAATAAATAATGCAAATATTAACATTACTCTTAAAGCTATAATGTACTCTATAATATTCAATTTAATTTTTCTGTTTTAATGATTAATTTATAAATTTTGAACTATTGATTAAAATTTATTTTAAAACATTTTTATAATGCAGCTTATTACTAAATAAAGTTACTTGTAATTTGTTTATCAGTATTGTTCACGAAAACTTAGTTAATTTTAAATTATAAAATCTTATACAATTATCTAATATTAAAAATTGTATATTTTTTATCATTCTTTTTAATTTATATATTATTTATTAAGTATAAAAACGAATACTCAGTTAGCTGATCTGCTTAATTGAGTAAGTCAATTAAGTTGTACGTCACAGGGATTTACGTAAAATAATAATCAGCAGATCATTATGCAATCTGATGGTTAGAATATCTGGTAATGAATTACGAATTCATATCGTTATTTGTTCTCTAAATGTCTATATACCAGAATTAATAGAAATATCAGACTGCAGAGAGTTCATTTTTTAATATTTGCGAATGTTTTTGCAACACTTTTTTATAAATATAATATCAAAAATAATATTTAATATATACTGTTATTACAATATATTTTTTGCAACTTTTAATTTTGGATGGATAATAAATATGCTTGTATTATATTTTGTCGAACTATAATGTGACTTTTACATTCGCGTGATCAATTGATATCATTTTTATACCTGTATGTATCAATGTTCCTTCCATATACCAAGGAACATTGATATTAACATTTTATCCACATTTTTATCAAGGAACATATATCAACAAAGAACATTGTTCCTTGCAATGTCCCTCTTATATCTAATATGATTCAAGATTGAAATTTTATTTTTCAATTTTAAATTTTAACTTAATATAATTTGCATAAAGTCTTATATAATTATTTATTATTTATCTTTAATTTATATGTTATAAAATACGTAGATTGAGATATCTGATCTGATTTATTAATGCACGAATTTTGAAATCGGGCAGAGTTGCAAAACATCTTTACATTCATTGATCCATTTGAATATCTTTGTAAATATTTGATTTGCTAAAAGCAATCTACTAAAAATTTGATAAGTAATTTTTTTATTTTAATTGAGAATTATAACTAATGAATGCATAAACATTCGAAAATTCGAAATAAGTCGTACCCTTTTCTTCATAATGTTTCTATTATTTATAATGTACAATACATTACATCTCGACATACAAATAATTGATATAATTTTTGATTTTGTAATAATTTTACGTCAAAACAAAATTAAATTAAATTTTTTTAAAACTTTAACATTTTTTAAAACTTTAATTATTTAATATTAATCTCTCTGTTCAAATAAAAATTTATAATCTTGTGTAGTGGGTATTACGTTATTGTTCGTTTTTAGTATTATTGTTACACAGGAATTATTAATTAATATAAATTATTATCACTTATTATTAATTATTTTTATACTAGGAATTGATGACGTTGTTTATCGTAACATTGACGCCTGTATTGAACTTTCAAAGCTGACTAACTCAAGTTTTGGTCCATGTGGTTTAACAAAGTTTGTTATCAATCACCTTAATAAGCTATACACGACAAGTGATGCCGCAGCAATAATCCATGAACTTGAAGTTCAACATCCGGCGGCGAAACTTTTATCAATGGCTAGCGAACAACAAGATCGGGAAGTGGGAGACGGTACAAATCTGGTCATTTTACTGGGATCGGCTTTTCTTTCTCGAGCAAGTACAAATCTTCTTAGAATGGGGTTGACACCTTGTCAAATTCAGCAGGGATATGATATCGCAATGCAAAAATGTATGTGCATACTTGAATCAATTGCAAATAAATATCAAATTAACGATTTGTTAAACGCAAACGAAGTATCAGACTATTTGAGACCCGTTATTGCTAGCAAATATATAGGGTGTGATGAATTTCTTGCACCATTGGTTGCTCAGGCCTGTGTTGAAACTATTAAACAGTCGTCAAGTGTTTCTCCGACTAATTTTAATGTTGATAATGTGCGAATCTGCAAAATTAAAGGCGGATCAGTGTTTTCAAGTTTTAAAGTACAAGGACTTGTCCTAAAATCGGACGTGGAAAGCCAGTGTCGGAGTATTTCGCAAAAAGATTCTCAAAATCCGGTGAAAGTCGCCGTTTACAGCTGCCCGTTTGACATATCTACGTTGGAAACGAAAGGCACTGTCTTGTTGCATAATGCAGCTGAGCTGTTGTCATTCAGTCGTGGAGAAGAGTCTGGTTTGCGTTCCGAAATCGAAGCCATTCATAATGCAGGTATTCAAGTTATCGTATCGGGATCGAAATTTTCAGATCTTGCTCTACACTATCTTAACCAGTTTAACATGTTGGCAATCAAAGTGACAAGCAAATTCGAATTGCGACGCATTGCCCGCTCATGTAATGCATTTGTTCATCCTAAAGTTCAAGTACCAAATACACATGAAATTGGTCTCTGCCAAAAAGTTTACTGTGATGAAATTGGTCAAACGCAAGTTGTCCGCATTGATTCAATAGATTCTAAAGTTACAACAGTCGTATTACGCGCGAGTACCGAACAAATTCTGGATGATCTTGAAAGAGCAGTGAATGACGCTATTAATGTTTACAAGGCATTTACGAAGGATAATCGCTTAGTACCTGGAGGATGTGCTACCGAACTTGAATTGGCCCAGCAATTAACTAAATTTGCCTCAATGGAGGAGGATGCTTTTGCTGTCGTCAATGGTGGGTCTGGGGATGGACAAGATACGTCAATTGTATCTAGCGATAGTTTGGAGCGTTACGCCATCCAAGCATTTGGAGAGGCCTTTGAGCTACCTGTTAGAATGTTGATAGATAACTCTGGTTTGAATGGCACAGAAATGTTAGCCAAACTCTACGGAATGCATGCGGACGGATTAAACGAAAATATAGGCATTGTTTTGCCGAGTGGACGCTTACAAAATGTTGTCGAAGCAAAGATAATGGATAGTTATATAGTCAAGATGTGGTCTATTAAACTTGCTTACCAGGCCGTAAGTTCCATTTTGTCAGTTGACCAAATCATCATGGCGAAGCCTGCTGGCGGTCCGAAACCCAAGCAAAATCAACACTGGGATGAAGATTAAGGAAATATATAGTTCATTTTGGTTTTTACTCGAATTTCTTTAAACTGTTTAGTGTATTGATGATCGGTGAAGTTCAAAAAGTGCTTATCTTTAAGTCAAATATTGTTTTGTAATTTAATAATTGGTTAGTGCATAATTTAATGATACAGCAGGATATTTAAAGAAATCACTGCCATATCATGTGATCAAGTCCATATTTTTCGACTTTACAAAGCAGCGTGTATGTGAATAAATTCCAAGTCTCTCTTTGTACGGTTAGTATTTAAGCACTTGCCATACATGTGGAAATAATATGCATATTCATTCATTAATCTTTGATATTAATGCAAATAATGTATGAAAAATTGAGCTTTTGGTGATTTTGTGGATGAACAATCACGAGATAACTCCATTTATTTTAATTAAACATCGCAGCTTCTCTAAAGACGCTGTATTTCTAAGTATATTCATTTTCTGACTCAATAAAATACCAAATACTCCATTTATTATCAATCAGCTTAAGTTTTGAATATTTAATTTGTAAACATATCGCGACATTTTTGGTTTGTTATTTTCAAAATTTGATAATTTTTTAAAATTGGTCATTTTTAAAACCTTTTTTAATTAATACTTGATATTAGCGAAGTTAAAGGATAATCGGTTTTCGTCAATACAATTTAAATTGAAAAGTTAATACCCCTTCAATTTTTTGGTATTTTGACTTTGTGGTAACCTTACGTTAATAAAATAATAAGTCGATCGCAACGTATTTTGCATTTGAAATTCGAAATATATAATTTCATTTATAAAAGAAATCCGAAAAATACTGATTGGAATAATTGAAAAAACATCGAAATATCGGAAATATCATTGTGATATTTCCTTTCTGATATATCCATATCTTGGAAATATCATTTTTCAAAAATTATTTTGATGATGCGATAGCATTTATAAAATGTAAAATTATAATGACTTATAGTAACATCTATTAGTTCGTTGAAATAATATGAGATAAACATGTATATTATACGAATAATAAAACTTTTTTACTATTAACTTCAAATTTAGATAAAAACACTTTAGTAAATTGTCTATTATTCTGGACTTTGTTCATAATCTGTACGTTATTCAACAATGAAAGGTTTTATAATGAAAATTTTACTTCATCTGGTAAAATAACAATTCAAATAATTATAACCAATTAATATAATCTGTAATTTAGTCGCTTAAACTTCAAATTTACCTACTATCTAATTGAGTATATTAGTAAGGTTCTGGAGACAAACTTTTAAAGGATAAATCGAAAGATAGCGTATTTGAATTTATTCAAGGTATACATTTATAAATAATTAAAATTGAATTTTTTCAAGGTATACATTTATAAATAATTAAAATGTGTAATAAATTATTAAAACATTTCTTTATTTTCTTAATAAAAAGCTGCTTTGATAGATATCGCTACATTAAAATTGTATTAATTATAATTCTTTGGACAACGAGTATTGTTTGAGGAAAATTGTTTAAACAACGAGAATTGTTTAGCTAGGCATATATGTTTAGCATATTTGTGGGACCCCTATTTTCTGCTGGGTCCCATAAGGTTCAGTCTTAGCTCCCTTGCTTTTCTCTCTGCTGCTTGGCGATCTCTCTCCATTTACAAAACCTTACTCCTTTAACGTCATGCAATACGCCGATGATATCTTCATATATGCTCATGCACCCGCCCATCGCATACACGATATCGCAATTTCTGCCTCCAACTGTCTTTCTTCTATCAACAAACGTCTCTCCCATCTTCGTCTCGTTAATCCCAAACAAGTTCAAAATTATGTGGAATTTCTCCGTCAACCTATATATCTCCTCCCGCTGTATCGTTTGCCTTAACAATCATCCCCATAGTACACTCTCACTTTCTTATGCTTCCATTTAGATGATCACCTTTCCCTTAAACCCTTCGTCCGTGACAAGGTCCGCTCGTCTAACTTAATTCTCCGTGACATCCGCCGTATCCGCCCCCTTATCGACTTCCGTTCTTGTATGTCTCTTCTTTTCATCGCTTCTTTTCCCTAAAATCGATTACTGCCTCAGCCTTTTCGCCAATTATCCAAAATCCATCATCCTATCCCTACAACGCATCATCAACTCCGCCATTTGAGTGATCTTACGTCTCCGTCGCTTCGACCACACATTTTGCCCAATTCGCCTGGCTCATCATCTACATCCGCATCAATCTCCGCTTTCTTCTCGTAACTTTTCCTCTCATCGCTGTCGGCTTCGCATCGTTCACATCTCTATCACTGTGTTCCCGTAATTCATTCTTACTCCACGTTCCCAATTACTTCAAGAGCTACGGTCTTCAATCCTTCCATGTCGCCGCCCCACTAGCATTGAATCAGCTCTCTCTTGACGCCCGATACAGATCCTCCTTTATCACATTCAAATACCTCCTCCATTCCCACCTCGACACATGATTTAGATTTTTGTTTTGTTGTGGTCATGTAAGCGTGCGCTGGCACGCATTTGCCACGTAAAATAAATCCTTTTTTAGCATATCGAATACTAAATTGATAATTTATTCTCGTCAGGGGGTTGTCACTGTGCTGGCTTAAATATTAAATATAATTTTAATAATTTTAAGCTATAATTTAATTGCTTTAGATTCAAAATTTAATATAATTAAAGTTTGAATAATAAATTTAGTAAGATATTTTATTTTTTAATAAATATTATTATTTAATAAGATCATTTATTTTTTAATAAATATTATTATTTAATAATTTAATTTACTGTTTTTCTATTTAATGCACTTCACAAAAGTACGGTTTGAAATTGATTGATTTCTTATTATAAATTTCAAATATTTATTTTGATATGTTATTATTATCAATGATTCACATCTAAATTTTAAAAGTACGAATATAATTTCATTATATTTTCAAATATAATGATAAATATAATGATACAATAATAATAAATTATTATTTCTTTAATTATTTAAATTTTGTATGAATATGAGAGTTCATACAGAATGGCCCTTCCACTAGATGAATATCACTTCATGAAGGAAGTAAGAGTCTTACAGGATCGGATTTCAAAACAAATGAAGGAAGAGTCTACTAACAGAACGAAGTTTAATATATCAAGTATCATGGATAAAGTAGACAATGTTTCAAAAAAAACTGCTATTTGCTTCAGAAAAAGGTGCCTCTTCTTGGCTTTCAATGCGTCCATTTGCAGTTCAGGGATTGTGTCTGAGCCCTCAGCAATTTCGAGATGGACTTTCATTGCGTTTTGGTTGGGATCCGATCGGTGTGTCAAAATGCATTTGTGGATAGGATGTCAGTGTAACACACATTCACCCTTGTGTAGACACGGTGGAGCCACCCTTATTCTACATGATATAATACGGGATACAATTTGCCAATCATTGGAGGAAGTTTGTAAAGGAGTGCATGTTGAACCCGTATTATCTCCAGTAGAAAATTATGTGATCACGCGCGCTACAACTTTGATCACAACGTACGTCTTGATATTTAATGCCTAAGGTTGTTTGG
>WNNJ02003734.1:0-49776 GCA_012934845.2 Pomphorhynchus laevis
AATCGTTTTCTTAAACGTTCTCCCAACTCACTCCCTCCAAATCTCCGTGATTCCTACTTTTCTCTACGCCGTTCACATCTTATTCTTATACGTACTAAACGTACTATCTTTTGGCGAAATCAACTCGAGTCATCTTCCAATTCTAAATTTCATTGGAAAATCTTAAACTCAATTCTTTCACGATCATCTACTTCTTGTAATATAAATCCTGATGAATGTTCTTCTTATCTACAAACTAAGCTATCTAATTTACTTTCCCTACTACCCGTAGCCCCCTTGTACCCACTCTTCTCTTTAGATACTTCCCTCCCAGAACTATTCCACCTTCTTCCCGTTTCGTCTGATGAAGTTTCTTCGGTTCTGCTGTCATTACCTAATAAAACCTCACCTTCTGAACCAATTCCAACTCACTTGCTTAAAAATATCTGCTCCTCTATCTCACCCTTCCTAACCACATTGTTCAACTCATCCATCCGTAGCCGTACATTTCCTTCTATCTGGAAATGCGCCACTGTTCGTCCTCTCGTCAAAAAGCAATCTCTCGAATCCTCACTACAATCTTCGTACCGTCCTATTTCACTTCTCCCAACCCTCTCTAAACTCTTTGAGCGTCTCGTTCTTAAGCAAGTTAATACATATCTCTATTCTTCTAACTTATTTCCTCCCTTTCAAGCCGCTTTTTGCTCTAATTTCTCTACCGAAATTGCATGTCTTAAAGTTTATAACGACTTACTTATATCGCGCGATCATAAATTATGTAGTGTCATAGTTTCTCTTGATCTATCGTCTGCTTTGACATCGTCGATCACTCGATTCTTCTCCATCGCCTTCGTCATGATTATGGCTTCTCTTCACCCACTGTATCATGGTTTTCTTCATATCTATCCAACCGTACATTTCGCGTATATTCTAACTCTTCTCTCTCCCATCCTTCGTCCATTCCGTCCGGTGTTCCACAAGGCTCCGTATTAGGCCCTATACTTTTCTATCTTCTTCTTGGTGATTTGTCTTCGATTTCTCATAAATTTAACTTCCATGTTATGCAATATGCTGATGACATTCTCATCTATGCTCATGCACCTGTTTATCGTATTCACGATCTTAGTGTTTCCGCTTCGGACTGTCTTGTCTCAATTTCCAATCATCTTTCTTCCCTTCGCCTTTCTCAAGTGAGTTGGAATCTTTCGTACATGGAAATGCAACCGGTGCAACATATTCGATCAATGGTTGAATCTTAGCCTTGTATAATATGGCCAATAACTGAGTATTCGGTGTGGAGAAACAACTCCTAATTATATGCATCATCCGCCTAGCTGCGCTGTATACACGCATTGTATTGAGATCGGTGCACTGTGATGCAAATGTCTTGAACATGTTATCTTTCCACAATACAGTCACTTCCAATGTACTAACTTGATTTTAAACTATTTTTTGCCGAAACGCAAGTGTACGCACTTGGGCACATCTAAGTTGATACCCGTTAATTGAAACCAACCATGTACTACATTTAGTGCCTTTTGCAAACACACAATATCGTTCAGATTCTTAATGGTCCTCTGTAATTTCAGGTCATCTGCAAAAGCCAAGAACTCGCAAGACTTTGATCTAACTAGCTCATCCAATAATGTATTTATAAACATGTTGAAGAGGACTGGGCCCAAGACATACCCTTGAGGTACACCGATAGATACCCCTTGAGATGATGACAAAGATTGACCTATGCGTACGCGAAAAAGGCGGTCGCGTGGAAAATTCTGAATCCAATCTTTTAGCCATTTATCGATTTGATATGATCGCAAAAGGCCAAGCAACATTACGTGCAATTGCTGAGACATGATCTGCCCTTACGGAAACAATGCTGGCCTGCGTTGAGAAAATAAAAAAAAGATTTATTTTAACATGGCACCTAAGCATACTTTTCTCGCTCCTATACATACTTTTCGTCTTAGTCTATTAAACATTCGCTCCATTCCTCATAAAGCTGATATGCTCCTTGATATCTTCGATCAATTATCTATCGATATTCTCTGCATTACCGAATCCTGGCATTGTGACTCCGACGATCTTGCTATTCGTCGTCTATGTCGCTCTGGTTGTTCTTTAGTTGAATCAGCTCGTCAAATTGCATATCATACATCTACTGCTTTTAACCATGGCGGTATAGTTGCCATTGTTCGTCACCCAATGTCTTTACGTAAAATTAACGTTAACATCCGTTACACCTCGTTCGAATTACTCATATGAAGATTATCAACTCCTTTCCCTCTGGAACTTGTGATTGTATACCGTCCAGGTTCAGTTGCCCCCTCACGTATCTTCTTCAACGACCTTGCAGATCTTATGTCTCACTGTTCATTGTCTTATACTCCTTCTTTTGTTCTCGGTGACTTTAACATTCGCCTTGATCGCCCGTCTGACTCAGACTCTATCACTTTAACTAATCTTTTTTCTGATTTTAACTATAAATTACTTTCAACAAGCCCAACTCATATTCTCGGCGGAGCTCTCGACATCATTGCTATCCCTATCTGCTTCAATAACTATACTTCCTTGTCAATTACTGATCCCGGTTTGTCCGATCATTTCCTTGTCACTCTTCCTCTTACTCGTCCCCATCCTCCTTCTCCGCCTCCAACAATATCCACACCAAGTCGACCATGGAAACTTCTCGATATCCCTATTCTCTGCACAGCCTTACTCAATTCTTCACTCTTTTCACTTCCTCTTAACTATCTCTCTCCCGATGATCTCTGCATTCTGTTTGATTCTGAACTTATGTCTATTATCAATAAACTTCTGCCTAGTCGACTCCGACGCTCTCAGCGCTTGCGCCATGCTCTCTGGTTCGATTCTGACTGTAGTCTTTCTAAGCGTCGACCGTCACTCTTTTCGTGTGTATAATCGTTTTCTTAAACGTTCTCCCAACTCACTCCCTCCAAATCTCCGTGATTCCTACTTTTCTCTACGCCGTTCACATCTTATTCTTATACGTACTAAACGTACTATCTTTTGGCGAAATCAACTCGAGTCATCTTCCAACTCTAAATCTCATTGGAAAATCTTAAACTCAATTCTTTCACGATCATCTACTTCTTGTAATATAAATCCTGATGAATTTTCTTCTTATCTACAAACTAAGCTATCTAATTTACTTTCCCTACTACCCGTAGCCCCCTTGTACCCACTCTTCTCTTTAGATACTTCCCTCCCAGAACTATTCCACCTTCTTCCCGTTTCGTCTGATGAAGTTTCTTCGGTTCTGCTGTCATTACCTAATAAAACCTCACCTTCTGAACCAATTCCAACTCACTTGCTTAAAAATATCTGCTCCTCTATCTCACCCTTCCTAACCACATTGTTCAACTCGTCCATCCGTAGCCGTACATTTCCTTCTATCTGGAAATGCGCCACTGTTCGTCCTCTCGTCAAAAAGCAATCTCTCGAATCCTCACTACAATCTTCGTACCGTCCTATTTCACTTCTCCCAACCCTCTCTAAACTCTTTGAGCGTCTCGTTCTTAAGCAAGTTAATACATATCTCTATTCTTCTAACTTATTTCCTCCCTTTCAAGCCGCTTTTTGCTCTAATTTCTCTACCGAAATTGCATGTCTTAAAGTTTATAACGACTTACTTATATCGCGCGATCATAAATTATGTAGTGTCATAGTTTCTCTTGATCTATCGTCTGCTTTTGACATCGTCGATCACTCGATTCTTCTCCATCGCCTTCGTCATGATTATGGCTTCTCTTTACCCACTGTATCATGGTTTTCTTCATATCTATCAAACCGTACATTTCGCGTATATTCTAACTCTTCTCTCTCCCATCCTTCGTCCATTCCGTCCGGTGTTCCACAAGGCTCCGTATTAGGCCCTATACTTTTCTCTCTTCTTCTTGGTGATTTGTCTTCGATTTCTCATAAATTTAACTTCCATGTTATGCAATATGCTGATGACATTCTCATCTATGCTCATGCACCTGTTTATCGTATTCACGATCTTAGTGTTTCCGCTTCGGACTGTCTTGTCTCAATTTCCAATCATCTTTCTTCCCTTCGCCTTTCTCTGAATCCTGATAAATCCAAAATTATGTGGATCCTACCTCGACGCCTCGGCTTCGAACCTCCCTCCGTATCATTAAATTCTACAATTCTTCCTATCGTTGATAATCTCGTTTTCCTAGGCTTCCATTTTGACAACCGACTTTCACTTAAACCTTTCGTTAGAGATAAAGTACGCTCATCTACCTTGATACTCCGCAACCTCCGTCAAGTTCGTAGATTGATCGATTTCCCTTCTTGTATGACTCTAATATCATCTCTCCTTTTTTCTAGACTCGATTATTGTCTTAGTCTATTTTCCAACTCACCTAAATCCACTCTTCTTCCCCTACAACGCATCGTCAACGCAGCTGTCCGAATTCTCCTCCGTCGTTTTGATCATACATTATACCACCTTGCTTCTCTCGATTTGCCTACAATTTATTGTCGTGTTCAAATTCGTCTTCTTATCGTTGCTTTCCGCCTTGTAACTTTTCATACCCCTTCATTTCTCAACCTTCCTTTTCTTGATAATTCTCGTTCTGTTTACTGTTCCTTGCGTTCCTGTAATTCCCTTATTTTACATGTCCCAAACTACTCTACCTCCTTTGGACTCCGCTCCTTCCTGGTGGCTGCTCCTCTATCGTGGAATCATCTGCCCATTCATATACGCCAATCAACTTCCCTGCAGTGCTTCAAACGACAAATCCGATCCCATTTTAACAATTTATCTGCTTGACTTTTTCATTTTTGTTTGTGGACTTGTAAGCGTACAGCTTGTATGCATTTGCCACATTAAATAAATTTGTATTATTATCCTTCTTCACATCCAACATTACTTCAATTCGACCCTGGAAAATTCTCGATATCCCTATTATCTGCACAGCCTTATCCAATTCTTCACTCTTTTTTACTTGCAGCTAACTACCTTGGTTTCTAATAAACATACATTTGAGATAAAATAACATACAAATAAACGAACTTCTACGCCGCACTTCGAGAATAAACGAACTTCTAACAACGAACTTCTACGCTGCACTTCGAACTTCTACGAACTTCTACGCCCACTTCGAGAATAACGAACTTCTACGAACTTCCACTTCACAACGAACTTCTACGCCCACTTCGAGAATAAACGAACTTCTACTCCGCACTTCGAGAATAAACGAACTTCTAACAACGAACTTCTACGCCGCACTTCTGCAACGAACTTCGTTTCACTACAACGAACTTATACAATCAAACTGCGTTTTAATATCGACAATCGTCGACTGTTCACTACATCGAACTTCTGTGGACAACGAGCGATTACTTGCACAAATTTGGAGCAACAATGACAGTTCCAGATCGATGTTGTTCATGCAATGGGCCGCATGCGGTGTGCAAGAATTGTGTGTGTCAAGGCGGGTAGAGCTTGTCGTGATTGCTTTCCGGCACAACGTTGTGGTAATCGCCTTGTGAGTTCCCCATGCTTAGATACAGTAGACTCTGCAGCTCCTAGTGAAAGTCTTTCGGACAGAGTTATATCTCTTGCTTCCCAGGTTGTTCCCAGTTTACATCTTGATACCGAGATTTACGTCACGTTGTTCATGGAATGTTCTTCGGAGGGTTGTTTGTTACGTTCTTCCGTTAAAGCTCCAAGAAATGTATCCAGAGAGTTCTTTCTTCGTGACTTCTTATGCGGCCAGTGTGCTGCCAAGAAGGTTTCGAATTTGATCGACGTAGCTCAGAACAACACAAGACGCATAGAAACACTTGAACACGAGATAAAAGAGTTACTTGCCATTTCGGAGGGACCATCGACTAAAGGGGTTAGCGCAGTACTAAGTCATGCAGATACTTCGGTTGGCAAGCCTCTATCGTTTTCCAACGTAGTACAACGTATGGTCACACGAACTGTTCTAGCTGCCAATAGATTGTCGAAGGATGCTCCTCCTCTCGAGGTTATTCAGGAAGTTGATCGACAGGCTCGTAGAGCTCGTAACGTTATTATTCGAGGTCTACCGGTTGCTTCTAATGAGGTGGAGAATGTTCAGGCGTTGCTTGCATCGTTGGACATTCATCTGGACAAAAATATTTCGATTAGGGTGCACCGCTTTCGGGCTCAGAAGAGTGATTCACCACCCTGGCTTTTACTCACAACTAACGAAGCGGTTACTACATTAATTCTAAAGCGAGGAAGATGCTTAAAAGACTGAGCTCTTCCAAAATGTATACGTCAGTGCTGACCTCTCCCCAGCGGAACGTGATGCGCGTAACATCCTTCTCGATCAACTTAAGGTGGCGAAGGAAAACAATACGTCAGTTCGCTTTGTGATCCGTAACAATAAAGTGGTACGCTCAGGAACACGTTTGGAATCATCTACTGGGGAAAATGGGATAGGGCAGTCACAGTTATCCCCCATATGACAATCACAAACTTTTCCTCGTGCAGCTTCAGATTCTTGCCTTCGTCGTCTTTTATTATTTAACGTGGAAGGTCTTGAAACTCTTATGAATGAAGGATTTGCTAGTTATTTGACCTCCTTTGATATTGCAGTTCTATTGGAGACTTTCACAACATCGCCGGTAAAATTAAACTCATTTTATTGCTTTGAAATTCTGGCCACTCTTGGTGATCGCGGTCGACCTAGTGGAGGTGTTATTTTGGCAATCAATGGTTCTTTTAGTGAGTGGTCTTACAAAACATTCGAGAATTCAGTTTATTTGGACACTCCGAGCATTGTCATTATCGCCTGCTACTTCAAGCAGTCGTTAGACGCTTCTGATATTATTAATGAGTTGTCTGAGATTCTCTTAAACTCATCTCGTAATAAACCCATAGTTGTTGCCGGTGACTTCAACGCTACCTCTTCTAGATCCCCTCTGAAGCTTAATTTACTAAAGGAATTCTTCTTTTCGCACAATCTAACTCTTCACGTTCCTATCGAGGGTTGGACTTATGAAATGGGTGAAACTAGGAGCTGTCTAGATTTAATATTCTCGAACGTTGGTATTCATGATACATGCTTAGATTTCGTTGTAGCATAAGCTTTCCGACAAAAACATAAACCGGTAATTTGTGTCATTGAAGAATTCTCGACTTCACTAAGTGATTTTTGTCCCGTCCAACCCAAGAGTAGGCGGATCGTTGTCGACGCCATTAACTTTAGTCATTTGAATGAATCTAAGCGACTCTTGTTGGGTGGTGATCTAGCGGCCACTTACACTATGCTCCACCAAACACTGTTACGCGTGTGTAATAATATCCGACATAATGGAAGCCGATCGTATCGACTACCAAACCATTTAAAAATTTTGCAGAGGATGCTACTCTCATTCTACAAGACTAATGAATTTTCATTGTCCAGGACGGATGAGGTCGCTCCATGGCTAGCACGCCCCAAAACTTGTAAACTTGCCTCTAAGTTTCCTTTAGAAGATTGGCGCAAGCATTTCGCTGAAATTTTGGCCTCGTCTAATTCTAATTCCTTCGATCCTAAAGAATGCAATCTCTATTGTCCTATCACGGACCATGATCCGCTCAATTCTCCCTTTAGCCTAGCTGAAATTAAGAGCTGTCTCTCTAATATGGCTACTAGAAAGGCTGCTGGAATTGATCAACTGTGTGTTGAAAAATTAATCAGACTTTCGGATTGGTCGCTGACTACTTGATATTCTTTTATAACGCGATTCTTAGGGGTTGGCCTATACCAAATGGCTGGCGTGACAGCATTATCAAAGTGTTGTTCAAAGGTTCGGGAGATCCCTCGTGTCGAGATTCTTATAGAGGGATAGCTCTACTAAATCATTCGTATAAAGTTCTATCTAATTTAATGGCCGTACGTTTGTCGAGATTTCGTAGTTTTCTTATTCCTCCAGAGCAACATGGATTTCGTATAAATCATTTTACTATGAGTGCACTCTCAGTTCTTCGGTCACTTGTTCTAGATACTTTTAATAAGCATTCATATTTGTATAGCATTTTTGTTGATTTTGCGAAAGCGTTCGACTCGATTGATAGAACCTTGCTATTAACCAAGCTTCATGAGAGAGTAAATGTTCATGGATACTTTCTATTTCTTCTTGAAAGAATATTGCGTCCTAGTTCGATGCGCATTTACGACGGAGTTAATTATTCGGGTCCTTTGACTGCTAGTCGTGGAGTCCAGCAAGGAGATCCTCTCAGCCCGCTGTTATTTTTCTTCTTCTTGATGGATCTATCAGATCATGTTCGTTTCGCCGCTTCCAATGTAGTGCCAATTTTATATGCTGACGATCTTGCCTTAATAACGTTGGATAGATGCTCAGCACAATCAGCCATTACAGCTCTCGTTGAGTTTTGTCTGACAAATAAAATAGTGATCAACACTTCCAAAACGAAAATTATAAAATTTCGGCGAGGTGGGCCCCGCTGTCGTGATGATGTGCTCTTTCTGAATGCAACATCGATAGAATTTGTTAATTCGTATCGATATCTAGGCTTTGAACTCTCATCTCGGTGGTGTTTCAGAAGCCACTTATTGCGCCAATCGGCGAAAGTTGTAACGTCAGCTTATACGGCATCGAAGCTTGGTCTTATGTCCTTCGAAGGCGCGATCAAATACTTTGATGTGATGTTGCTTCCGATTCTGAGTTACGGGATTCGATGCTTTTGGTCGGATTTGACCTTAGGAGATTTTCAGATCATTGATAAATGTTTTTGGCGCTACCTAAAAAGGATATTAGGAGTATCATCGAAGTGTTCTTCTACAGCTGTTGCGGTGCTTAGTAAATCGATACCACTCTCGGTCAAACTTTGCAATCGATTTCGCCTTGGTGAAACCACAGCGTATTTGGAAGCCCGACGGCTATTCGATAACAAAATACTTAGCCTAGATCCAGATATCTTTTTGACGCCTGTTTATACTCAATCAGCTTGGAGAAATCCAAGATACCAAAAGCGTCCGCTGGTTTGGCGTTTATCTTTAGACGGCTACCACGCCAAATTTTGTTCAATTCGACTCCCTTTTCACTCTCGCTCGACTCACTGTCGCTGTCGATTTTGCTCAAAAGAGTGTTCAGCTCTTTTGCATGCTTTCGCATGCCCCGTATTATCTTCGTGGTCTTTAGAACAAGTCGACAAAGGAGGACTAGGAAATCGCCTAACTTTGATTGATGCTTAACATTTTTTTCTTGCGCATCGTTGCACTCATGGCCCGATTTCAAACTTCAGAATTAATCTATAACAACGTACGCTAAATGTTCAGACGCCGGATTTCTGATTTCAAGTAATTGATTTAATTTATTGTATTTTAAATTTTGCCCAGCCGAAAGGCGAAATGGGAAATAAATCGCTGCATTATTATTAATATTATTATCTTGATTTGCAGATAAGCTATACTAGTATGACCAGATCGCTTCAGCATAAATGGATTCACTTGCAAAGAACCACAAACTGTTCAATTGGTAGTTTCGATGATCTCTATGACACCATTCAGAAGCGTTTTGATAAGCTTTTTAATTTGAAATTGCCTGACGACAATTATTTATGGCCGTTATTTACCCTTCCGATAAGACTAGGTGGTCTAGGTATTGCTGACCCACGTTTTACTGCGATAGAATAGTTTAAAAGCTCAAAAGATATATGCACTCCTTATTTAAATGGCTTATACGGTGTGGACTTAAGGACTGAACAATCCAAACGCATTGCCCTTATAGGCACTTCAAAGATTGATCTTCAAAAGTCATTGTTTAGAGATCGAGTAGCTAATGTTGGTGACAATTTGTTACGTATTATGGAACATCTACAAGTCAAAGGTGCCTCGTCATGGCTCTCCACATATCCTACGAGTGATCGTTGGACTCGAGTTAGCAATGTAGAATTTCGTGACGCACTTGCAGCTCGATATCATAGACTACCACTAGACGCGCCCTCTCATTGCCCCTGCGGTGAACATAATTCTCTGGCTTACTCACTTACCTGTCCCACCGGAGGTCATTCCATCGATAAGACATGATTCAATTCGTGATATATTTTCTAAAACCTTGACAGAAATATGTGATAATGTGCAAAAAGAGCCAACACTACTGCCAGTAAATTCTAGTATTCATTTCGAGCGCATATCTACATCTCGCGCTCATGATGCACGTTTGGATATCGCCTGCTGTGGTTTTTATGGAAGTCGTTCGGAGCGAACTTTATTTGATACTTGCGTTTTTAACGTTTTCGCTCCGTCCAACCTTTCGAAATCCGCTGGGGCTGCTTTTACATATCACGAAACACGTAAATTCGCTAAGTATCAAGAGAGAGTAACTGCCATAGAGAGGGCGAATTTCGCACCTATCGTGTTATCATGTTTCGGTGGAGCAGTAAAATCATCTGCACAATTAATTCAGAGAATTGCACAGAAGATGGCAATAAAAAACAATCATTCCTACTCAGAAGAATTGACAAAACTACGGTCAAAAATTAGAATTCAGTTGGCTCGTTCAATTTCGATGTGTATTCGCGGTCTTCGTTCTGCTCGACATCGACCTGCAAACTCAATGAACTAAAAGTTATATTATAACTGTATTTGTTTTTTTTTCTTCAAAAAATCAATTAAAATTATTAAAAAAAATTAATCAACAACTTGATAAAAGTTGTTGATTAAAGTTACTTACAATCTCAAGTAAATACAAGCGTCGAAGGATTTTCAGAGCGTCGAAGGATTTTCAGAGCGTCGAAGGATTTTCAGAGCGTCGAAGGATTTATAGAGCGTCGAAGGATTTTCAGAGCGTCGAAGGATTTCCAGAGCGTCGAAGGATTTTCAGAACGTCGGTTCGCTTCGCTCACCGACGCGCATTTTCATTTATCGGAAACGTCGAAAGGAGAATCATAGGTAAAGTTTTATGCGATATTATACAAGAAGATTTACAATCAGTAGCAGGTCTTGAACAGCTATGTGCAGGTCAGCGTTGTGGGGTGGAAGCCGCAGTTCACTCAGTTGCTGAGCAATTTAGACAATCTCAATATGCTGCGATTCTGCAAGTAGATGCATCAAAAAGTTAGGCGATGGGCTGACCTAGTATCCAACCTTACAGATGTTGCTAAACTGAATCCTCATATTGCGTATGTGGCCCTGACTCAGTCCCTCCAGTATAAGTGGACATATGTTCAAAGAACATGTGAAGGGAGTCTAAATTCATACGCCAAACTGTCTGATTCACTGTTGAAACAGCTTATTCCAGCAATAACAGGTTTAATAACGGATGATGAATATGTCAATATGTTATTGTTGCCAAAACGATTTGGAGGCCTTGGGATTGATGATCCTAATGATGAACCAGAGAGAAAATTTCGAAACTCAAGACTAATATGTAATCCACTACTAGAACATATTACAGGAAACGCATTAAAAGACATACAAAAGAAAATCGCCGTATCTCTAAAAGAAGAAAATAATGTATTGTGGAAAGAGAGGCGGGATACTGCCTCAACTTTACGAACATCTTTTACCTCCACCTTAAGCTATTTATCACGTCCCGGAACATCAACTTGGCTATCGGCAAAACCAATAGTGAGTTACAAACGATATTTGAGTAAACGTCAATTTCAAGACGCACTTGCTATAAGATATGGCTGGCCACCTCCTAACGCACCACAAAATTGTACCTGCGGTAACTGTTTTGATCTCAGACATTGCCTTGCGTGTCAAGTTGGAGGTCTGCCAACAATAAGGCATAATGCTGTTCGCAATTTTGTTGCATCGAGATTAACCCAAGTGACGTCGTCTGTCGCGATTGAGCTTGTATTACGAACACTGCCTGGAAATGTCGAATTCGAGCGACCTACAACAACACGGGATATGGACGCAAGACTCGACATTGAATGCAACGGTTTATTCGGTGATACATTAGAGCGGTCCTTACTGGACATTTGTACATTCAACCACCTAGCCCAATCGTATCGTTCGAATAATCCGGATAACCACTTCAATTACCACACACAAAGGAAAATGGCCAAGTATAGCGAACGTGTTGCCAAGTTTGAAGACGCAAATTTTTACCCGTTCGTAATAGCGTGTAACGGTGCTATGGGTAATGAGGCTCAGCTAGTTCTGAAGCGGATGGCGAAATTGGAAGCTGAAAAATCTAAACGACCCTACAATCGTTGCATTGAAGACCTTAGAGTTGACATTGGTTTTTTAATAACTAGGTCGGCTTAAGTCGCATTGCGAAAAATGCGAGGTCGAGAAATAGAAGGTTTGCAGGAATTGCAATGGAAAATTTTATTGGTGATACGATTGATGATGTTAAAATTCAAGATACACTGTCGTGCCAGGATGTTCAAATTTGATATATTATTTTTTATTTTTTATCGGTGTTGCCCTATGCCGCGCGGCGTCGATATGCATCCGGGGTTACCGTTCTTCAAGTGGAAAGGCCGTCCGCCTCGAGCAACAGGAGCCTTAGCTAAAGCACACGCTCCGTAACATGTAATTCAAACATAATGATATTTGGGTTAAATTCCCTTTGTAAACTTTGTGAATAAAGCTTTTCTTCTTTAAAAAAATGTAATCTATAATTTTTTTTATTTAAAAAATTTTTTTTAATCTATTATTATTTTACAATCTCTGGATTACCCCCGCAAATGGGCCCGTAAATGATAATTATGTTCAGTTTGGGTTCAAAATTCTGGACGTCCGATTGCAGATCGCGTTCCTCTGATGCATCGCAATGTCATTTTTGCAAGTAATAGGCCTAGACGCGTTCTAAGCTTTGTAAGCTCGTCGGGGTATCTGCTTGCTCGCTTATTTGCCAATTTAGATGCGATCCGTCTTAAAAGTTGTGTGGCATTTTCACCGCTTCCACCTGAGAATGAGAAGACGGCGGGTACAAGAGACCCCCGCTCGAACTCTGTTATTCTTTCGAGATATTTACTGCGCTTTCGCTGTTGGTGGTACTTATAGCAGGACTCTGGTGTCTTGGAGGAGTTGGACATTATTATTATTTTTGTCTAGTATTTGACTATTTGAGTTGTCTTGTGTTCAATGTAATTTTGTGTAATTTATTAATAAATTCTATAAATAAAAAAAATATTATTATGGCAAATACATCGCGATGCATCAGAGGAACGCGATCTGCAATCGGACGTCCAGAATTTTGAACCCAAACTGAACTTAATTCTCATTTACGGGCCCATTTGCGGGTAACCCAGAGATTGTAAAATAATAATAGATAGTAAAAAAAATTATGGCAAATGCGTGCCAGCGCACGCTTACAGGACCACAACAAAACAAAAATGTAAATCATGTGTCGAGAAGGTGTGAACGGAGGAGGTGTTTGAATGTGATAAAAGAGGGGGCGCGGCGGACGTCAAGAGGGAGTTGATTCCAGGCGAGTGAGGCGGCGACGAGGAAGGATCGGAGACCATAGTTGTTGGAGTAATTAGGAACGTGGAGTAAGAGGGTATGACTGGAACGCAGCGATAGCGAGGTGGGGCGAGTGTCGTCTAAGAGAGGAAGGTTGATAAACGATGGGGAACCGACAGTGATGAGACGAAAAGTTACGAGAAGGCGGAGTTTGATGCGGATGTGGATGGTGGGCCAGGAGAGTTGAACAAGATATGTGGATATGTGGTCAAAGCGACGGAGTCGAAAGAGCACTCGAACGACGGAGTTGATTATGAGTTGTATGGATAGGACGATGGATTGTGGAGAATTGGCGAAAATGATAAGGCAGTAATCGATTTTAGGGAAAAGAAGCGATGAAAGAAGAGACATACAAGAACGGAAGTCGATAAGGGGGCGGATACGGCGGATGTCACGGAGAATTAAGTTAGACGAGTGGACCTTGTCACGGACGAAGGGTTTCAAGGGAAAGATGATCATCGAAATGGAAGCCTAAGAAAGTAAAATTGTGTATTATGGGGGTGATCGATGAAGCAAAATATACAGTGGGAGGAGATAGGTTTGGTTTACGGGGGAGGATCCAGATTATTTTAGACTTGTCGGCGTTTAGAACGAGATGGAGATTGGAGAGACGTTCGTAGATAGAAGAAAGACAGTTGGAGGCAGAAATGCCGATATCGTGTATGCGATGTGCGGGTGCATGAGCATAGATGAGGATGTCATCGGCGTATTGCATGACGTTAAAGGAGTAAGGTTTGATAAACGGAGAGAGATCGCCAAGCAGAAGAGAGAAAAGCAGGGGACCTAGGACTGAACCTTGTGGGACCCCACAAAAGATATAGATGGGAGAGGAGGATGATGAATTAGAACTGACGCGAAAGGAACGGTCGGATAGATATGAGGCAAACAATGCTACGGAGAAAGAAGAAAAGCCGTAATCATAACGAAGGCGAGAAAGGAGGACGGAGTGGTCGACAATGTCGAAGGCGGAGGAGAGGTTGAGGGAGATGAGAACACTATATAGAGCCTTGTCTCGAGAAATGAGTAAGTCGTTGTAAACTTTCATGCAGGCGATTTCTGTGAAGTGATTAGAGCGGAAAGCGGATTGGAAAGGAGGGTACAGATTGGATGACGAGAGATAAGCGTCGATCTGTATTAAGATGAGGCGTTCTAAGAGCTTAGAAAGAGTAGGGAGTAGTGAAATGGGGCGATAACTAGAAGGAAGGGGGAGTCGAGCGATTGTTTCTTAAGGAAGGGACGAACAATTGCGGATTTCTAGTGTGAATGGGAAGATACGACTGCGGATGTACGAGTTAAACAAGGTTGTGAGAAAAGGGGATATCGACGAGCATACGGAGTTAAGTATGTGGGTAGGCAGGGGATCGGAAGGTGAGGTTTTGCTGGGCAAGGACATGAGAACAGATGAGACTTCGGAAGGTGAGACAGGGAGAAGATGAAAGAGTTCGGGGAGTATGAGGCTGGGCGGGGCAGAGTGGGATAGGATGGAGACCGGGGTGTGAGAGAGCAAAGTGGATTGTATTCTGATGGAGACCGGGGTGTGAGAAGATTGTATTCTGAAAGGAAAAACGATAACCTCCGGTTAATTATTCTCTCAAGTACTTTATAAATAGTACTTCTTAAACTGATTGGCCTAAAGTTTGTCTTGTCATGTTTGTCACCCTTTTTAAAGGTAAAGATCACAAAAGCGTGTTTCCATATTGCGAGTAGGTACGAAGTTTGCAGGCTTAGCTCAAAGAGTGAGGCGATGGGCTCATCAATGATATCGGATATATATTTAAGGGAAATTTATGTATGTCATCTGGATCCGTAGCTGAAGAAATAGAAAGTGCAGATAGTTCTTAACAAACTTTTTCTGTTGACACAATGTAACTAATATTCACATTAACATGTTAAGGGTCCAGGCTACTGCTAGCATAGTTATTAACAGGTGATAACAAAAATGTATCTGCAAAGATTTCAGCCATCAAAGATGGCGTAGTAGTATCCACACTACCAATGTGAAGCGAATTAATCGATTAATTAATGGCAACAGCTCGCTTAACATGAGCCCAGAAGCGTTTGGGCGCGTACCATATATTGTTTATGACGCTTTGTTTGTATTTTCTTTTCTTATCAACCTTAGACGAACAACTTGATTACGAGAAAAATTATATGCAGTTCTTAAAGTAAGACACTTTCTGCTAAGCTCAAAAAGACGATTACGCTGTTTAATAGTCTCTCGTAGCTCCTGATCAAACCAAGAAGGCATGTTGTACTTATATTTACGAACAAGTCGAAGAGTTGCCAACAAATCAGATAAATTAATGCCGAGTGTAACATATTCCAACGCCTTTCAACATCGTTGATGTATTTATTAGTGGAGAGAGTGAAGAAAATATTTATTTAATCTCGAATTTTTAATAGCCTACTGCTATCACCATCAGGAGTCAATGTTACAAAAAATATTTTTGTTTATTTTAAAATATTTTATATCGTTGGTGTGATCAACAAATGTTCACAATGACGCAGATTGTCTTAATTTGACTATATTGATGGAATGTCAATGCCGTTTCATTATCGTGTGATCGGATAAGCCGTTGACGTTGTATCGTCTAACAAAACTAAATAATAGAAAGCAATGATCGCTCATGGCAATAGGTGCTCTTTGACGAATGTGGGATACGTCAGTTAATAATTTTGAAAACACCTGATCAAAAAGCGATTTATTTGTGTTTATGGACCTCGTTGGAGTAGAAGTGTTGTTCTAGCATTAAATAATTAACTAAAAAGTGCCATAGTTCAGTGTCAGTTTGTGTTGCGCCATTCTTCAATTAGTAGGATCCTCTGGATTTACACCCACAATATTAAAATCACCAACCACCAAGCAGTTCTCGGAAGTAGTAGAATTCTCTAGGATATACATCAATTCAGTATCTAATACGAAAGATTTAGGAGTCCGGTAAAATACTCCAATTTGAAGACAGTTAACACCATATCTGAACATGATTGATATGAATTCACAATTACCTTCCTGATTTACAAGTCTACATTCCTTTAAAACATTAAATTGATATCTGATGAACAGTGCTACACCGCCACCTTTTCGTGTACTACGATCGGATCGAAATATTTGATATCCAGGAATTTCCAAGATACAATCTCGTATGTCGCTATGCTACCATGTTTCAGAAATGGCGACTATATCTAAGGAGGAGGAAAGCACCCACTCACTGACGTCATCAAACTTACATAACATACTTCTGGCATTAGTATATACCACAGCAAAATCGGAAATTTTAGAAATAGTACATAACGTTTTTATTCTAGAATCGAAATTTACGAGCCTTCCTAGATTCACAGAGTTTCGTGAATACATAAAGTGTCCCAGCGAACAAAGGGGCGGCGTCGAACCACTTGAAAATTTCGTATCGTAAGGTTACGTTCTCCACTCCCTATCCTCCTAAACAATTCTTCTTTAGCGACTTTTAGTAAACAAACGATCTTCTAAGGATATATCTTTTTAAATGCGAATATTCCCGTCTTTCAAACGATGAGATTTAGACATAATTTTCTGCACATTGTCATTGGTTAGAGCAAGAGTTAGAACAACAGATCAACGAATAAACTCTTAGCGTCTTAACAAGATCCACTTCATGTGTGGCAAATAAATTAGAAACAAGCGATTGTATCGCATTCACGTCTTCGTCGATGCGCTCTTGAGCATCATGCTTAGATGATTCTGAAATATTTCAAATATTAAGCATAGTTCTCTATCAGCTAAACGATTTCACAGACTCTTAACATACCTCTCAGTACTACTTAAATCAACTCCCAAAGCATTAGTTTGTTCTTTTTCGAGCTTCCCACCTTCGCATGCACCCCGCTTATTACAACCAGTATGTTGTTGTAAATCTAACTTAGCATACTTTTGCTCTAATGTTGCGTTTAGAAAGATAATTTTGCGGAGTAGATGAACGTTGATTTTCGGAGTGATCAACAAATGATTCAGGCATAGGCATACTTTCTATATCTGAGGAAGCTGGTTAATCACACGAGCGTTATACATAGCTGGACGTATGATTTTGAATAAATAATCGTGAACTGTATCCTGCATTGAAGTTTGATTTGAAATCAGATGGATCTGGGCTATTATGTATTGGTGAGTTTAATACCGTGGTGGCGTCTAATCTGGACAATATTGGGTAAGTGCCTTTTGTAATAAAGAATTAATATCGGATTGTTCATGAACATTATCCATAACTGATGTTTGGATTTGTTTTTTAACACTTGTTTTGATTGTTTACCCTACTTGAATCGCTTTTCTTGACAATATTGGGCCATCGATTCTTTTAATGGAGAGAGAGTTAATATTAGATTGTTCAAGAACATCTTCCGTAATTGATGTTTGGATTGGTTGCGTAGCATACTTTTTACTTTGATGCGAAGTTGAGTGTTCATTAGTAATAATATTGAGTAATATGGCATAACAGTAGCCACATAGGAATGATTTATTTGAATATAGTGTCTTCTGTGTAGGAGAAATAGTTATTAAGGTCCACACGTCACATTCACCATTTGAATAACCTACAAGCTCTGTAAAGTAGGTAGACTTATCAATACACTTGACTTTATCTGACTTTACTGGTTTCTTCGTTAGCTGTTCATTAATGGATTGTTTTTCGTTAGTTTGTTCATTCGCTGTAGTCAGGAGATGTGTAAAGGTCCGATGACACTCCTTTGTATATATTTGTGTTTAAGCTGCAAATATTTTTGTAGTCAGAATGAGTGGAACTAAATGAGTGAACCAAATTTTTTCATAAGTACAGTTCCAATGGATTTTTGTAAAAAGATCTTGCTGGCCCGGTGAATAATTCTTGTACTGATATAATTAAATGAACTAAACCTTTGTTCACTCAAAAGTGCTATATATTTTGTTGAATCATTTCCAATTTTAAAATCATTTTCAATTTTAAAAACGATTTTAAAAATCATCATCATTTAATTATTGTTAAAATCATTTCCAATTTTGAAACACCCAAATGAACCAACGAAAATCAGTACAAGAATTATTCACCGGGCCAGCAAGAACTTTTTACAGGAACTCATAAGAGCTGTACTTATGAAAAAAATTCGGTGGAACAAAACTTAAACAATTAGAGTGAACTAGTAGATTGGCCGTGATCGATTAGATGCCACATGTACACAAAATAAGAGATGAATTACTGTTTATTCTTTTATTTTCTTCACACTTTGCATTTATGTAGCTATTACTGCCTTAACCTTTTCGCCAATTCTCCAAAATCTATCATCCTACCCCTACAACGCATAATCAACTCCGCCGTTCGAGTGCTCTTTCGTCTCCGTCGCTTTGACCACATATCCACATATCTTGTCATACACTCCTGGCCCACCGTCCACATCCGCATCAAACTCCGCCTTCTCGTAACTTTTCGTCTGATCACTGTCGGCTACCCATCGTTCATCAACCTTCATTTCTTAGACCATACTCGCCCCACCTCGCTATCGCTTCGTTCCTGTCATACCCTCTTACTCCACGTTCCTAATTACTCCAACAACTACGGTCTCCGATCCTTCCTCGTCGCCGCCCCACTCGCCTGGAATCAACTCCCTCTCGATGTCCACCGCGCTCCCTCCTTTATCACATTCAAATACCTCCTCCGTTCACACCTTCTTGACACCTGATTCACAGTCTTGTTTTGTTGTGGTCATGTAAGCGTGCGCTGGCACGCATTTACCACGTTAAAATAAATCCTTTTTTACGGTATTTGTATTTTGTATATTTCAGATTTGTCACTGTAAAATCCGATAAGCTGCAAAAACTTTGCCATTTTAATAAATAAATCAGCCAACTTATCACATTGATTTGGGTTCAGAATTATCATGCTGCTGAACGATTTGGATGGTCTATCATCTATTATTGATAATTAAGTGAACTAAACCTTAGTTTACTCAAAAGTTTTATATATTTTGTTGGATAAATAATAAATTGTAACTTAACATTTTGGTACACCATATGCGTATTAGCTGGGCATCAATCCTTAAATATTTTAGTTTATTATTAATCCAGCACCAATCAGATAACAACTGGTTTACTTATTTAATAATCAAGAAGGAATAATCATGTGTCCTTAATAAAAAGGCATAAACAATCTTTGCTGTCTATGCTTACTCAGAGAAGCGTCGCCCTAGTATCATATAGCGATATATTTTAAATAAGCATGCTAAGTGTAAATCAAGCGCAGGAACCGTATACATCTTATAGTTAATCGCTTATAAATGCTATATTTAAAAGTCACTTTTAAGTTAGAAAAAGTTAATTATCCAAGCTGAAAATATTGTTCAAATAGACTATATTTATTTTTATAAGCCGAACTTATCTTGATCAGATGACACTTTCTACTAAAAATTTATAATCAATTAATTTTTAATTATTATAGATACATCGACTAGGTAAGCACATTGCTTGTGAAATCGGAAATAGAAAAATTAATAAAGAGAAAAAAGGGAAAACAAACAGAAACTCAATTAAAAGGTGTACTGAGTCGTTTTTTGAAAATTTTTGCAGTTGTTGCGCAGATGACATATACAGGCAAGCTGTTCCAGGTCTCGTTGATTCTGTCAACGATCATAGCGCAACTCGTCTTTGGACGTATTCTACGTTTCAAAGAAAGATGATGACCTCGAGGAACAGATGTTTGGCGGTCTCGGACAGAGACCGCCAAATTGAACCCCTAAAATTTTGAGTGGGTATATCAAGATATATAACATTCTGTAACGAAGGTACAATATGAGTTGCTTTCCTCAGAACTTGCTCATATAGTTCAAATCCACCTTTAAGTTGAGAGTGTGGCAGTGCAGAGGGGTACAGTACGTGAGTGCGTATAACTAATGGGGAGAAATTTATTATAAATTGCGTGAATGTAAATTCTACGAAGCTTTGCTTATGACATACCTAATATCTCCACTTGTTAATTCGGTATTTTTTATCAAATGATTCTAAATTGCATTTTATTCTTGAACAAATAAGTTCATTTACAAAATCATTTTAATTTTTAATAATTTTGTAAATCTGAGTATTTCATATTGCATTTTTAAATATTTGCAAATTAGTAAATAATTAATTTTTTGTTCATACTATCTCAGTAAAGTCGTTTTATTTTGCTTGTATTTATCATTTGGAGAACCATATTACATGAACGTTTTTTACTTGATCTACAGGCTATTTTTGTTTTAAGATTTATTTGCCAGAATTACTAATTCCATTAATTGACATTGAGTGTTTCTGTTTCAATGCAAACCATAAAGTGTGTTGTAGTTGGTGATGGGTAAGTGTACGTTGTTATTGATATTTTCCGCATTATAAAATGAGAATATTTACATAACTTTACACATTATCTGCTATTAAGTCTGAAAGTTGTAGCATTTCTATTTTGAGCTCAAATGTTTAAGTAACCAAAAATGATAGGTGACAAATTCGATTACAACATTTCGTTTGGTTTCATAATTGCTACTCTGTGATTACAAGTTCATATTTACCATTATGAACTTATAATAAATTTATTTTTTTTCTTTTTTCTTTTATTTTTATATTATTTTATTTTTATAATAATTATTTATTTAACGTGGCAAATGCGTGCAAACTGCACGCTTACATGACCATTAACAAAAAGAACACAGCAAAAGTCACAGATTAATTAGTTAATCGTTGACATGGAATTGGATTTGGCGTTTGAAGCACGGCATTGATGTTGATTGGCGGATATGAATGGGCAGACGATTCAACGAGAGAGGAGCAGCCACAACGAAGGAGCGGAAGCCAAAAGAGGTAGAGTATTTTGGGACATGTAAAAGAAGGGAATTACAGGAACGCAAGGAACAGTAAACAGGGCGAGAATTGTCGAGAAAAGGAATGTTGATAAATGAACGGGTATGAAAAGTTATAAGGCGAAAAGCAATGATAAGAAGACAAACTTGAACACGACAATAAATGGTAGGCAAATCGATAGAAACAATATGGTGGGATGTATGATCAAAACTACGAAGACGGAGGAGAAATCGGACGGCTGCGTTGATGATGCGTTGTAAAGGAAGAAGAGTGGATTTAGGTGATTTGGAAAAGAGACTAAGATAGTAATCAAGTCTTGAGAAATGGAGAGAAGATATGAGATTCATACATGAAGGGAAATCAATCAATCTACGAATTTGACGGAGATGTGGAGAATCAGGATGGATGAGCGTACTATATCTCTAACGAAATGTTTAAGTTAAAGTATGTTGTCAAAATGGAAGCCTAGGAAATCGGGACTGTCAACGATAGGGAGAATTGTAGAATTTAATGATACGAAGGGAGGTTCTACGTCGAAGCGTCGAGGAAGGATCCACATGATTTTTGATTTATTAGGATTCAGAGAAAGACGAAGAGAAGAAAGATGATTGAAAATTGAGGCAAGACAGTTGGAAGCATAAACACTTAGATAATGAATATGATAAGCAGGTGCGTGAGCATAGATGAGAATGTCATCAGAATATTGTATAACATGGAAATTAAATGTATGAGAAATAGAAGTCAAATCACCGAGAAGAGACAAAAGCAAAGGGCCTAATACAGAGCCTTGTGGAACACTGAACGGGATGGAAGAAGAATGGGAGATAGAAGAGTTTGAACAAACGCGAAGAGTACGGTTTGATAGATATAAAGAAAACCAAGCAACAGTGTGTAAATAGAAGCCATAATCATAACGAAGACGATGGAGAAGAATCGAGTGATCGACAATGTCGAAAGCAGATGATATATCAAGAGAAACTATGACCCTACATGATTTTTGATCGCGCAAGAATAGTAAGTCGTTATAAACTTTAAGACATGCAATTTCAGTAGAGTGATTAGAGCGAAAAGCAGCTTGGAAGGGAGGGAACAAGTTGGAGGAAAATAGATATGCATTAACTTGCTTGAGAACAAGTCGCTCAAGGAGTTTAGATAGGGTTGGGAGAAGTGTGATAGGACGACGCGAATATGGTAGTGAAGAGTCGAGAGATTGCTTTTTAATAATAGGACGAACAGTGGCGCATTTTCATATGGAAGGAAATGTGCGGCTGCACATTCCTAACCACAAATGAACAAAGTGGTTAGGAAAGGTGAGATAGATGAGCAGATTTTTTAAGCAAGTGAGTTGGAATTGGGTCAGAAGGAGAGGTTTTATTAGGTAATGGTAGAAGAATCTAAGAAACTTCGTCAAACGAAACGGGAAGAAGGTGGAATAACTCTGGGAGGGGAGTATTTAAAGAGATGAGAGGATACAATGGGCATATCGGTAGAACGGAAATTAAATTAGATAGCTTAGATTGCAGATAAGAGGAACATTCATCAGGATTTATTTTGCAGGGCTAGATGATCATGAAAGAATTGAGTTTAAGATTTTCCAATGAGATTAAGAGTCGGTATAGGACTCGAGTTGATTTCGCCAAAAGAGAGTACGTTTAGTTCGCATAAGAATGAGATGGGCACCGCGGAGAGAAAGATATGAAGCCCGGATATTTGGAGTGAGTGAGGTTGGAGAACGTTTTAGAAAACGATTAAACAGTTAAAATCAGAAAAAAAATTAGTTAAAGTGATAGAGTCAGAGTCAGCCGGGCGATCAAGACGAATGTTAAGAGTCACCGAGAACAAATGAAGGAGTATAAGACAATGAATAATGAGAAATAAGATCTGCAAGATCGTTAAGGAACATACGTGAGGGGGCAACTGAACCTGGACGGTATACAATCACACGTTTCAGAGCGAAAGGGGTTGATAATCTGCATATGAGTAATTCGAACGAAGTGTAACGGATGTTAACGTTAATTTGAAGTAGAGACATTGGGTGACGAGCAATGGCGACAATACCGCCATGGTTAGACGCAGTAGATGTATGAGATGCAATTTGACGAGCTGATTCTAGTAAAGAACAACCAGAGCGACATAGACGACGGATTGCAAGATCGTCGGATTCGGAGTACCATGATTCGGTAATGCAGAGAATATCGATAGATAATTGATCGAAGATATCAAGAAGCATATCAGCTTTATGAATAATTGAGCGAGTATTGAATAGACTAAGACGAAAAGTATGCTTAGGAGCGAGATCGACTAGCGAAGAAGACAATGGGGAGAGATGGGATGCCATCGAATTTTTGGCCTTGTGTGAAGAACTTGAAAATTTCGGTTGATTTGACGGATTGATATTGATGACTCGCCGTTTGTTTCACGTCGATGTTTTTCAATGCGAGCTAAATTGAGCCTGGGCAATATCAGAAGGGGAGCGGTCAGGAAAGATACGGCAAGTAGATGAAGTGGTAAGAAGTTTAAAACGTTGGGTGAGTACCGAAGAGGCATGTGAACTATGTCGGAAATAGATTTTTATGAGTGGAGGACTGAGATGATTGGATTTAGTGGATTTATTTAAATAAATGAAGGATACAGGAGCGATATTATTGAAGAGGGATGGGTCTATCATCAGGAAGAATGGTTGCTAGGATAGACCTTAAAGCAGATACATTATCATCGAGGTCGAGATTGTGGAGAAGCAGATTTGAAAAGCTTTAAGTTTGATATGATAATGCAGCGATTGCGCGAAGGAAAACGATTTGTGGAAGTGGTGTATGGACAGAGCTGGTAGGAGTAGAGTCAGAAGAGCACATAAACGTGGGAATGACAAGGATGCTTAGTGAATATTTAAGATAGGTATGATCATTGAATAGAATTATCTTGCTTCGATCGCCTTATATAGTACACAAGTTTCTTTGTCTATATACGAATTGTTTTTGTGGACTCGATTATACTGTTAGCTAACTCAAATCGTTAAATTAATTTTATATGTTTTAATGTTTAATGCTTTTACTTTATAGATCCACAAAGTTAGAAACTAAAGTTTATATTTGAATGCTTTCGCATCACTGTTCTTATTGAATTAAAGGCTAAGTTAGGCGCATATTCTTTTTTAGTTTAAATATACACTCGATTGATAAATGGTTTTTATTCATGCTTTTAATTTTGGTGGATACATAGTTTCTGTAATTTTTGATAAATTCTTCAATGTTGACAATCTAGAACTGGACTTTTAATAATATTTAATATTTTTGTTTTTAAATTAAAATACATTTTATTCAATAAATCATTAACTTTAGATGCTGATTATGCGAATATATACTATATAACAGACTCTCTAAAAAATTATTTAATCATAGATTTGCTTAATTCGATTAGTTAATTCATTATTTATTGAAAACGTTTTTAATAATTGTCGATAACCATTTTACATAAGAAATTTATAAAATGTCGTTTTTTCATCCAGTTGTTGTTTGAATAATTCGCAATAAATTGTAATGATTTGAGTAATGTTGAAAGTAAAGTGTATGTTTAAAAAAAGGCAAATTGTAAATCAGTTTACTAAAACCAAATATTTTTAAAATTAGTGAAACCTGAAATTATCAAAAAGTCTTCTGACCTGGTGTATAAACATTTTTTATTTGGAACAATTTACATAAATATTAAATCTTTTATGAATAAATAGATATATAACATGCATAATATTATATAGTTTAATATTATTTTCTAATATATATCTTAATGTTATATACTTAATATTATATTTGTTATATATTAAGAAATTATAAGCAAAACTATAATTATTATATAATTCAAATATTATAGTTTAATATTTTATAATTACAATATACGCGTCTGATTATTTGAAGAAATTGGCATGGAAATTTAATCTTTTATAAATTAATAGGTATATAAAATCTTAGATGAAAGATAAGAGGTCTTCAGGAAATAAAGATTTTCAAATAAAGACATATTCTTTATTAAATTTTCGAGCGCTGTGCATTTATCGTCAGAAACTAACTGTTAACTTTATGTATTGCTGCCTTTGTTTTTTTGTGCATATTGGTGGTGTTAGTGCATCTCATTAATACGAAACAATGAAAAGTTATTCAATGCATTGTTTTTTATGATATTCATCCCAGACCAGTATTTATCATAATCGTCACAGCCAAGCTCAAAATGCATATAGTTAAAAGATGAACGAACATGTTGATAAATTGCCGTAGTATAAATTAGCTGTTTCCTTATTGCCGTATTGATGTTTGTTTTGCTATTAACTTTTTTAGGGCTGTTGGTAAAACATGTTTGCTTATATCGTATACAACCGATACGTTTCCGGGGGAATATATACCTACCGTGTTTGATAATTACAGCGCCAACGTAGTTGCTGATGGGCAGCCTGTCAATCTCGGTCTTTGGGATACTGCTGGTCAAGAGGATTATGATAGATTACGGCCACTCTCATATCCACAGACTGTAAGCAATTTAGATTTTAAAAATTATAAATCGGTATTTGCAGAGTCATTAGCAAACTATTTATACAAAAGCTGGATGGCATTAAAAGCCAAAAAGTCATTTTTTACTATCAGAGATATTGGTAATGCATATATTATTTCGTTAGTCGAAATAATTATGATGATACACAATTACGTGGCGTTTATCATCGCTAATCTATCACATTGATTTTAAAGCCAAATAAGATCTTTCTAAAATTTGTTTTTTTTGTCTATTTAAGTTGCTATTTATTTCCAACTTTGATATTAATCATATTGCACATTTACTAAATCCTAAATTCTTCTTGCTTGTATAATGTTTTATTTTTCGGAACCAAGAAGAGATAAATTTAAACATTAAAAGGCTATACATTTAGTTGGCTAATAGACACCTTAATAATGATCAGGCATATAGACACAAAAGCAATGTTTCATCTATTTTCGTAAAATATCTGTAGTTTATTTTAACGCAATTTAGCCACGTGTCTCACTTAAAAATCAAAGTTTGCTGCAAAGCCGAGAAATAAAAAGACATGCTTCAGATTAAAACTGAAGCGAATAATATTTTGAAAATAAACAAGTACTAACTTAAAAATAGGAACAATAAAAAATAACAGAAATAAAAAATATTTAACGAAAATATAATGGATTTACATGTAATTTGATTTCAGATTGAAGTCAGACTTATTTTAGTCATTACATTCGTCAAAATTGTCGAATGTAATGCCCGACAATAATCACGATTTTTATCTAAAATTAAATTACTTTTAAATTAAATGTACATCTAATTATTAGCCAATAATATATAATACACAGAATAAAGTTATTGTTTGCAACGATAGAGTTGCAGTAACAGTAACTTGTTTGCGATTATTTGAACTTTTATTAAAAAATTTTACTGACTAAAAATGGACTTGCTTTAAGTTACTCCTTCGCGTGCTTTAAGTAGTGTATACATTATTATTCTTGTTGTTTTTTAGACATTACAGGTATTTTTGATATATGTGACTAGTTTGAACTTGTATTTTAGTTGAAGTTTTATTTAATTTGTTGTTTCGCATAATAAATCTTACTATCTTTTCTTAACGTGAATATGAGTAATTGCCTTACTGCTTTAAAAGTAAGATATGCTTTTAGTTTCATTAGTAATGTTTCCTGCGTCGTAATCAACGAAATCGTCTATGACACACAAGTAATCTTATATCTTAATACTCTAATATATCATATACTTCATCCAGGTGACTTATGTCATTAAAATGTTTTGCGTGTATACCATCAGCAAGTATATATATAGATTAGTTTGAATTTGGAACTGTTGTTTCCTCTATTTATCATAGTATCAACAGCTGCGCAGTTATAAATTTGTTGAATTTTAGAGAATAAAATTCTCTAAAATTTATGTGTATTAGGAATTGATGCATGCATATTATTTACTTGGTATCATATATTATTTGCAATCATTTGATAAAACTACGCAAAATGGCCTGTATTTTACATAATATTTTCCTTTTTATAATATGAATAGAATTTATATTTCTTAATAAATAAATTTGTTTAAGAAATAAATTATTTAAATTATTTATTATAATAAATAATTCATATTATATATAAATTTCATTTATTTGTTGTAAATCAATAATTGCGAAACTAATGATATTGAATTGAAAATATTTTGCTATTCTTTTAATTTCGGTTGTAGATTTATAATCGTTTAATCATTTATAATAGCTTTGATATTATAGTAAGCCGATTCGGTCGCCTTAATTTGACAGTTTAATTTGTCGTTTTTCTCGGATTTCAGTATATTATCATTAAAAGATGTGTACAGTAAATTTTAATGCACATCTAAATTTATTATCTCAAAGTGATTTATATTCTTAAAAGTTTCTTATTTTAGTTATTTTAATAAATAAAACTTAACATATCACATCATTTCGCTTTATCAACTATTCAGAAAAATATTAAGAAGCAACTATAATAGCAATTACTAACTATTATGCATTCGGTTATGACAACGACATCATCAGCAACTTAGTTGGAGAATGTTTATGATTTCGAATGATCGGACCCACTTCGTAATAAACTCAAAACTGAAATAATTATATATGGTGCAATCGATAAATTAGTAACCGGATCTGCTGAGTATGTAGAGCAGGAGGAAGAAGGCATCAGACTACTTCAACACTCGCCTGTCAAACATGCGATCATTTCAAGTAAAACCGGCCAGTTTTATATAGCAGTCGATGAATCCAATTAACACACTACATCAACGCCAGAAAGACTATTAATCATTTGTTAGTTTGTTAATTTTTAAACGTTTATAAATACATAAAATATGTTAATTATTAGTACAAATTAGAGGCACATGACTGAAGACATGACTATGTACGTTACTCAGTGCATATAAACGAACTTCTTTCACCTCCCAATAGTATGATCAATAAAAATGATAATAAAAACAAAACTATCAGCAAGCGAAAGGAGAAGGACTAATTGCCGCCTATTGACAAGACATTTAAAGACGATTTGCTTGACCAGATTGTCAACAAAGCTTTCAACCTCCGAAAAGTTTCGATAACGGAACGATCATCAACAAATGATCCCTTAGAGAGCGTGTCGAAGCCTGTATATTTGCATACAACCTCAACTCATGAACTTAAAGTGCGACGCGACAGAATTCACCTTGACAGTGACGATCAACCATCAAGTAGTGAATCATACAGCAACGAGGCCATTTAAAATATGTTTTACATTTTTATTACATACATATTTTCCATTGTATCTTACATTATACCTTTACAAAGAAAAGTGTCGTCTAAAATTGAAGAATGTACAAAATTAAATATAACTTCATACTCTTCTATTAGAGATGCCATACACTACTTACGCAGTAAGGAGAATATCAAGATCTGTCGTGTTGATATAGGAATAATTAATCTGCAATATTAGATATAAATATCACGCTGTAAATGCTATAAAATATCATCATACAATTTGAATTTTGTTAAAATGTTTGGATTTTTTTTAAATTATACCGTGTTTTTGAATTAAATATAATATTTTTAATAAAAAACGTCTAGACAGGTAATGGTCAATTCGAAAATGTTTCTTTAAACTTGGATTGCCTTAAATGATTTATTAGCATTTAAAATGAATTAAATCAACTATATCTAATAACTATGTAGAGGCATGTTGATCGGTTTGCATTCATTATATTTTTGTGATCTTTGTATTTTCACTTGCTGTCAGCTCTGCTTTCTGTTTGGATTTAAATTAATGTAAATTATTATCATTGTAATTTTATTTTCTAAAATTTTCGACAATTATGATCTCCTAGATTCGTCTATTTCGTTAAAAAAATAGATTATGTATTTTACCATATCTAAAGATCTACTGCGCTTAGTCGATTTTAAGATCTGCTGTTTTACGTCTTTCTGTAAAAAGTACAGCTAAGAATATCTGTACAATATTAGCACCTATTTGATATATTATCACAAACGATTTGATTATTAGATATCATAAACGAATTTCATAAACGATTCGATTGGTTGTGAAACGATCAAATCGATTTGGAATTTTGAATATTTATATATTACGAATCTATTCACAAAAAATAGTATAATTTTGTTCTCATGTTGTCGACATTTGTTTAATTTCGTACTATTTGTTAGTTTCGTTTATTACTTTCGTGAAATCAATTAAATTCTGATGACAGCATTGTGCACTAATAAAATGCCTGACCTCACCATCAACAGTACACTGCTGCTTTCAGGATTGAAGTTAAGACGTAGTGTAATATACGCAATCGGTCAAGTGGAAATATGATTCCCGTATGCTAAATACACAGATTGTTTGTATTGTCAAAAGTTATTTTTTTGAAGTCATTACAAACTGTAATAATTATACTGTAAAAATCGATTTGCAAGAAACGAAAGAAAGTGTTTTATTTCGACTCATACGATCAGGTTTGATTCACTGAAATCATGAAACATCGGTAACTAAAGTTCTAAACTCATTTGAAACAAGTTATATTTCCGGCAATCAAATGCGTTATCGTTCAGCTGAATACGGAATCAGCCACATAGAAAACAAGAAAAAAGGTTCTTAATAAGATATTTTTAATTGAATTAGAAAATTTAATAAATTAAAAGAAAAAGCATAAAGAATAGAATTAATTATTTTTATATTGAACTTGCTAGAAACATTATTCTTGTTCGATTTTCAAAATATGGTTTTTGCTGCTTTGCTTTTGAACTTTACACGAAGAAACTACTTTTTAGTAGTTTGTAGTAGTTTTAACAGTTTTTTAGTAGTTTGAAATTGTTCTAAATTAATTTTTTAATTTCGCGTTTTATTTGTACTCTTGTGTTTACACTTTAAAGACGGTGTCGATAAGCTTGATTAATACTCTGTTACTTTGTCTACTTTAAGTTATATTCTATTTATATATCTGTTCATAGGATGTTTTCCTTATTTGCTTTTCAATCGTCAATCCCGCATCATTCGACAACGTCAGAGCAAAGGTACTGTAGTTTTATTAATATTCTGTTTAATTTTGTAAAGAATTACTGTATTTTTACATTTTGGATTTAAGAATGCGTCTATTTTAAGGTTTCTTAAAATCAATATGAACACAACAACAATGCAAAAAATGCACGAGTTATTTAAAATTTCTGAACTTACGGCATTCATATGCAGGCAGTTTTTATTAGGATCAAAACATTTTATTTTAATACGTATATATTAATACACAATTTTATATTAACAAACCTTTCTGAAGTTGAGTGCAGAGGTATTCAAAAAATTAAAATAAATTTTACATCTTTTCTTTGCAGTGTTACTACTAATTATAATTGACTAGGTATTATACATACAGTGTTTGATTTTTCTGATTTTCTATTAATTTGCGAAAATCCGTCGTTCACAACACGATATTAATCTATTTTCAAATGATTTGTTTATTTTTCAGAAATCGCTTTTTTCATTTGTTCGTTGTCGAAGATATAATTTCTGGAAATTGCGGTTTTATTGAGTTGATAATGATTTTGACTAATATAAATTTGTTATATATCTACACATTAGTTTTCGAAACATTGCTCGATACAAATATTTGCTCATTTTCAGTAAGGCCATTCTGTTAATTAATTAATCGAGTATATATAATTGATACTATTCTAGATCGGAGCATAACTGAGTATTAGAAATCCATCAAATTTCTATTAATTTCAGCATTAAAAAAGCCGAAACGTGAAAAGTAGGTAGCAGCTTACGGGTTATAGTTAATTTGGCAAAATCCAATTGAGGAATTTTACTTATGGGGAACTGTGATGATTATTTACACAAGTTAAATTGGTTATACATATTCGGTCAGTATTAGCTATAATGTATCATCGCTTTGCAATCCAGGAAAGGATATAACCAACTATATAACTTAAAGATTTCGGTTGTATTTAACTGTTTAACCTCAACAATTATATATGTAATTTGGTTCATTTCAATAGGCCTAGATATTTTAAGTTGATATACCTGATCAGTCATTGTTACAATTAAAATTATGATGACTATTTATATTCTGCACGTTGCTTCAATACTATTCATAAGTCAACAGCAGTACACTACATTTCAGTATTGATGGACCTCATCAGCTACCTATCCAATACCTACGTTTCACGTTACGGTCCTTTTAATGTTTAAATGGATAAAAATTCGATACAATAAAATATCTAAGTAACATTATTGCGTAGTTTTTTTTATTTAATTAAATATACGCATTCATAAATCTTTCACTAAATTAGCAATTTTCGATTTATGTTGTTTTTAGTAAGTAAAATTAATAATCTATATTAAGCATGTTGAATGATTTCATTAACTATAACTCTCTGCGATCTGTTTTAATATATAAATTTGTATTAATATAAAAATCCGTACTGTTAAAAAGTTACTTTTTTTGACATTACAAATAATTATTATTAGAATGTAAAAATCGATTTTTAAGAAGCAAAATAAAATGTTTCATTTCGACTCATACGATTCGGTTTGACACCGTACACTGAAATCATTAAACATCGGAACTAAAAGTTCTAAAGTCATTTGAAACAAGTTTTTGGCAATCAATGCATGCATTATCATACAGTTTGCAATTGAGCATTGAACAAAGAAAACATGGCATCTTGCAAATGTTTGATCAGTCATGTATACGTTACCGAATGTGTTATCATTCTCATAAATTTAACAATGTTTCAGTATTTGGAAAGTACGTTCTGATTGTGAATACATTGCTATCAAAATTTTATCGGTTGTCTTTTTTGTCCCTGCCCTCCTAGTTTGAATACAATATAATGATGTTACGAGTAATTAACTGGATAAATGAAATGTGTTGTAAGCATAAATTTTACTTTTCCGTAATTTAAAGATTTTCATTAACTGTGCTCTGTCGTATAAGTATTATGCTTGAAAATCTTCGGATTAGGTCACCTGGTCATCAAATTATATATACATCGTGGTATGTAATAGAAATGTCACCATTTAAAAAATCATATATTTATCCCCATGTAAACAATATTTCATGAACGATAAAGCTACTCTTTATTATAAAGCGTATTGTTCAGTTTATCATACTGAGAAATTTTAAATTTTTGCTCTATTTGTTATGCTAATGCATATATATAAATATAATACAATGTTTTTTTGGTTTTAGTGGCAACCGGAAGTGTCTCATCATTGTGGTGACGCACCTATCATTTTAGTTGGTACAAAGTTAGATCTGCGAAAAAACAAGGATAATATGGATAAATTGAAGGTAATTCAAAACGATATTAAAAATTTTATTTTGATTTCTGAAATTCTAAATATGTCGGTTACTCCATTAAATTCCTCTGCGTATATTCTATATACAATCAAGATTTGCTTTTAGATTTGCTAAAGAATGGTTGTTACTCAAAATATGTGTATTGAAAAAATAATAATTTTTATGCTTTTGATTCTTTTAAAATTTGTTTTAATTAGAAAAAGAATCAAAATGTCTGATAACAATCAAATCCCATTTGAACAATGTCTTTGTATATAGAAATTTAAGAAATCGAAATCCACAAATAACGGATCTTATTTCAAAACTTTTTCTACTTGAATAATCTTCTTCAGTATCTAAAATACAAAACATGCGTCACTATAAATTAATCATTGTTCTTTTAAACTACTACCGTAAAGGCGAATTTAATGTCAATCATGGCAGATGGCACTCATTAAACGCGTTCAATTGCAAGTCGATCATTAGCTATGCTATCCAAAACTGTTGCCGCTGCTTGCGCTGGGCATCACTCTAAAATCATCATTATTTTTCATAAAATGGGAGTAATGATAATGTCTGGAATTCAGAATCAAAGTAAAAAAATGGAAATAAGATTAAAAGCAGCTATTAGCATTAGTAACGAAGCAGGTTATTTAAGAAGTAAATGTACTAGTATAACACTTAAAATGGACTATATTGCAATAGTCGAAAATTTGTGAACAATAATTTTCTTTTTCTATTCCTCTCGATGTTTAAACGCACTGAACAATTGAATAGCACATCGAACGTATCTTTGGACAATTAATCTAATGTTATTTTTTACCCATTGATGTAATTTAATACTATTAACTACAATTATTTAACATTATATAATTTTTTATTAGTCACTTTTTAGTTTTAGCCATTGAAATATTATTTGATTATCTGCAATCCAGTGAAATTTATAACGCCAGCAAAGAAATATTAATTACTAATTAAAAAGATGTTGAACAATGAAAATCAAATGAATTGTGGTTGTAATTATGAAATTATAAAGATTCTTCTAGTTGTAATCAGTTTCATAATTCGAATGGCAGTGTACAATGTCAGCGTTGTTATTTCTTCCTCATTATAACGCTTAGGTTGAAGTTGATCTCTCTCTATTTAATGAATTAGATTAAATTTCAAATAAGAATTGCGAAGTGTTGAAAAGTCTTGAAATATATATTCTTTTAGTTTAACCATTTTTAGCTTATACGTTTTAAAATATTTCTGCAGTAACATAGTCCAATTGGATTAAAGATGAATATTATTTAATCTTAATTTCTTAAATTTAAAGCAATTTTTCATTTAACAAAGCTATATAAATGTGCAAGTTTCATATATTAATCATTATTTTTAATTAATGATTTATTTTCATTAATTAATTTATAATTTTCATTAAATAATTTCTATAATTTGTTTGCATTTTTTAGACGTTAAAACAATTATAATATAATAACTCTCATTTTCAGCAAATTATTTGACGCCAGGGATAGTAAGCTGAAAGAAAACAGAAAACAAATACAGCCTAATGCTGTGCCGTTTCGTCATTGTGTATACTCGTCAGTACTGGATACCTTCACTGCTGGATGCAGATAGGACCGGTAGATGACTGCGTAAATTAAAATTATAATATAGTAATACAACGACCTCTATAAATTTACTTGGGTGAACATAAATGTTATGACGGAATTATGTACGAGTATAATTTATTCTAAAAAGCACGCCTGACGATAAACATTTCGACGAATAATTATTTTATCAAAATACAACAGAGCACGATAGTGTTATCACCACTTAAAATACGTATTCGAAATATTTACACAAATGGTCACCTTTCCGAAATAATTTTGGTACAAAATCTTTCAAAACAATCTTCGCTAACGAAACGACCATTGTATTTTTATAACAAGACTTCCTATATCCTTCTTTGACCCATTTAATTTATTACAAACATTACTTACTAAAGTCATTTTATTTCATAGATAACTAGTAACCGGTAATCTTTATTCCCTATAATGATTTTTAAAATAATTAATAATTTTTAATAATTGATATTTTTTAAAAAAATGTGTGAAAACGAGTTTTGATCTTTAAATTCTCTTTTGTAATTGAAATCTAACAAATTATTTTAAACCTCACTATCGGTATTTGATTCGATGAAAAAACTTTCTAATCTCAGCAATTATGTAATAGTCATTTTAATAGTTTTGAAATTTTAGTCACTTTTTGCCAATTGACAATTTTCAATAATCGTTTTTTGTCTTTAAAGTGAAATTAAAAATGTCTATTAAATGAAAATATGGGTGCATATATATTTTGTGTGTGCCAATATAAATAAAGCTCAAAATTGTTAAATACAATTAGTTAAGCCTAGTGAGATGTTAGAATGTTTCCAATAAATCATAATGCTGTGTTACATATTGATTCAAAATGCTTGAATCCGTTTATGACTTTCAAATTACTCCTTAATTTAGGCGAAAAAACAGTCTCCAATATCGTACACGCAGGGATTTGCAATGGCAAAGGAGATCGGTGCTAGAAAGTATCTAGAGTGCTCATCACTAACGCAGGAAGGAGTAAAAGCAGTATTTGATGAGGCTATTCGTGCAGTTCTGTTTCCTGAAATTCATAAACCACGTCGTTGGAAATGCTCCTTACTTTGAACATTATGATGATGTTCTTGATATTCCTTGTTCATGGATTTTTCTGTTAGTTTACATTTTCATTTTCGTTTTTTTTTTACTCTATGGTCAACTGTTCACAATTATAGTTCTGTGCATTTTCCTCCTCGTGCATCATTCAGACCGCGGTTAATTTTTCTTTATTATTTCTATGAAATTTGAATATACATATACAGATATTTGTTTGTTTAGTGGAAATTATATTTTCATACTTTCAAATAATTTAAATGATTTAACTTTTTGTTTTATATTGTTTAATTTTGCCTTTATAATTGCAGTGAAGAACCTGTTTTTCGAAATCGATATAGCATGCCTGTTTACACATAAAGGTGGACAAGATTAATCTACTGCATAATTTATATGTGTAAATCTATACAAGTTCGTATTTTCTCAGTACATTTTTATCTATTTCCACCACAACACATATTTCCGCTTCACTCGTTTATAATAATACGGCATCATTCTCGTAAGTCTCAAATTATTTTAACCCTTGGTTAAGAATATCTTGCGTAATATTTAATTATTAATTTTTTTATGCAATTGTGGTTTTGTTTAATTAAAAATAAAACCTTTTTAATTGACCTTTTTAATAAAAAGAAGTTAAGACATCAGCTCGGTCAATAACACCTATAATCTTAGCATGCAAGACAATAAAAATCCCAACATTCTAGATTGAATAGTTATTGATGGTGAAATGATTATTTAGGAACTTTCACGAAATAACTAATCACTGATAAATTAGTTAGCCCTACACAAGCCGACAGAAAATTTGTATATTCACTGCCCATTACTTTACCTCACAATGTGTAATTGATTAACCTAATTAGTAATGCTCGAAATTTTCTTAGTCAATAAGAAGTGGTCGTGTTTGATCCTTAAGCATTAAACAATCAAAACAGGTATTATTTACTTATCACCACGTATTGGCCAATAGTGAAAGTTAACTTGAGACATAGCTTGAGATATCACTTTGATGGGCCACATTGTTCAACTCTAGCATTATTTAAGTTCTTGGCTAATCTATATCTTATATAATTTATCTTTAGACATTTTTTCACTAATGAAAATGTGTCCTTATTTGTTTCAGCTGAGATGGCATTGTGTAAACTCGTATCGTCTAAGTTTGTGTACGCTCGTATTGTATAAGTTTGACTAAGCTTTAATTTCAAATTTTTTCAAAAGAAACATTTGCGAGCGTATATGAAAATTTATACGTTCATATGCACTCACGTCTGTCAGCTATCGTCAGATAATAATATCGAAACGTTTATTTGATTTTTTATCTGCCCTAAGCTTGTTTTTCTTTGAACAGAAACAGTATATATATCGTAAAACAGAAAACAGACAAGACAAATATTTATTTATTTCAACGTTCCGGACTAGTTACGCTACTGGTTTAGTACCAGCTAGGCTCACCTCTTAAAAACTGGTTCGACTAACGATAAGCTTTGCGACAAGCCAGTTACAACAAAAACAGAGTCACTATCAAAATGGAATATGTATGAAGTTTTAACACAAAACATTGATAAAGCGTACACTGAAATCGACGCGGCAACAAAACGAGATCCGGTTTTGCCTGTAAATAAGCGAGGGTTATTGACGTATGAACGGCAGCGGGACGTAAGTAAGTCAATCCAGAATTATAAAAGCACAAATAAATCTAATGAAAAGATGCGCGTAGCATCCCTAAACATCGGTACCCTTACTGGTAATACCGAGGAACTTGCGATGATGTTACGAATAAGGAAAATCAGCGGATGTGCATTACAAGAGACAATGTGGGAGGTGAAAAGCACACGACATGGATCACAAACGCGGAAATAACGGTTTCGAACTTTTCTACAACGTGATCCCGAGCAAATACTCACATGATCTTTGCTCGATGTCCCGCAGAGCAAATATTAGGGCTTCGCAAGCTCCTCATCGCGCGATTACCGAACATAGTCCGCCTCGATTGGATTCTTCGGGAATCCAATCGAGGCGGACTATTGGATTCCCCGGGTGGTTTAAACGGAGAGGGGCGTGTTGAATTGGCTGAAGGGCTCAGATAAGCCCTCCAGCCAATCCAACAGAGCCCTTTGAATGATGATGGCTCAAAGATGAGCCCTTTGAATCCAAACGGGCCGCAGATCTTTAGGACATTAAATCGATTTCTTTTTGGGTAAAAGCACACGTCGGCTAATATTTATGCCAGCAATATCGGACGGGAGGCTAATAGCATTGTGATGGCGACCTCCTTTCTCTAACTGTCTGTCAAAAGCTAACAGAACCAAGTGGAGAGTGTCGCGGGTGTTCTGGAGGTGTCCGGAAGTGGCCCTCAGGAGTTTAGGATATCAATGGCATGTAGACCGCTACTCCTGAAGTCACTGTAAGGCGGGATTGGTTGGGGAGGTTGAGTGGCTCCATAATTAAGAAATGATAATGACTTCTCAAAAACTTTGTCAAGTCCTATGCTACCAATCCAAACCAAGGCTCTATTTTTCCAGCAGACAAACTTCTTGAATATCTTCCAGACGGAAGCCTGAGAAGTGTTAAGGTGCACAATGTTCGCTCTATTCCTGCTCAGCTAGAATCTATATCTAGAACTCAAGTATTCATTCGAAATGGCCTGTCAGGCGGAAACAGAGAGATTGGGAAGGTGTAGCATTTTAGCGATGGCCTTGAGTTTTGTTGGAATGGGATTGTATATGCGACCTATTTAGGTAATCAAAAGCAACGCGGTAGCTTGCGATGAGAGGTAGGAATTAAATTGGGTCAAACTCACATTACTAATTCTAGGGAAGAGTTGGATAGCTGCCTGAAAGAAAGCAACTCTGATTGGTCAAAGTGAAACCTCCTTTTAAGCAACCTTCCTCCCCCTATCTGCCAGCAAATGAGGTCATAAGAGATGGTATGACGTTAGCGCGACTGCTCAGTACAGATGGGTTTCAACAACCACTTCTTATGAAGCAGTAGTATGTCGAGGAGAAAATTAGTTGTTGAGCAATGAAAGGTGGGGAAGGTGCTTTGTGAATAAGATAGTCGTTCCTGGTTCCGTGATTTGCTGCATTAATCCAACAACCAGTTCTGTCGTTGAAGTCACCAAGTAACATGCCATAACTGCATCCTAATATACGATCCAGGAGGTCACGGTTCTTGTGAATTTCTCCTGGCCGGATATAGATACTGGCTATGCTGATGCGTTTTCCGTTCTTATTGAGTGATATAGCTAAACAAGACAGGGCTGGACAATAAAAATTTAGTAAAAGGGGTGATCTTAAGAAGCTCTTCGCTAGGGTTGAATGACCTTGAGATGAAGAGGAGTGAGGGGTATGTACGGAGTAAAGTGGGTGTATATGTGCTTAAGGATAAATCGAGTAATGTCCTGGGGGATACGTATAGACCGCGTCTCCTAAAGGACTATAACATCTGCATCTCTACCAGATAGAAGGCTAAGGGCGGAAGCACCTCTTAAATTCCACTGAATGATATTCAGTGAAAAAAGCTTATGAATGAATATGATACTTATTTTCAAGCCAATTTAAAAGATATTGGCAAGTTCAAATCAAAGCCTATATTGACCAGCCTCAAAATCGACAATCTTCCAGTTCCACTCGAACATGAAGATTTAGTCAATCTTACCCAGCTGTTTAAAATACATAATGTTAGACTGCTGACAGGTCGGGATGGTAACCAGATAAACGTTGGTTTTTGTTCGGCCTATGTTGGCCAGGCCGAACCGCTTTCTAGAAATCACTGCAACTATTTTCTGGGTTTCAATCTTAAGTTTACTACTGTTTCTTCCGAAGAGTATACATACCCGTACAGCAGCCGGTGCCATAAATGGGGGCACTGGGCCTCCAGCTGCAGTGCGACGGCTTGCTGCGGCCGGTTTGGACAAATGGAATGCCCCTTAGACGCTTCCTATATTAACCCCGCAAATGCCTCAATTGCGAGGAGGCCCACCCGGTGTGGGCAAGAAAAGGCTCTTTTTCAAAGCCTTCTTAAGCATATTTCAAGCCCCACGGGCACACAAAGAGGCATTTTCCAAGGTGGCAGCCAGTCCTCCTGCTTCAGATCTTTTTTCTGTCCTCAAATCCGAAGCATTTATGAAGAATCTCGAGCAAATGGTTCTGAAGATGGTCGCAATTTGTTTACGAGTCCGCCGTCAGTGGTCGTTCCTGCTGAAAAATCAAACAAGAAGGGGGCTTCGGCTCACGCCGCCCCCCCGTTAAAAATCGGTAAGCTTATCCAACAGAAGCACCGTAGGGGAAATGAAGATGCTGCCCAGGGGCAAGTGCGTCCCCTGGACGGAGATGGTAGTGGGAAGTGAAACCTTCCCGCTCCTAGCTCGGTCTAGGTTGGGAATCTCCCAATCCAACTAGTCCATCACAATGCAGAGTACTCGTTAGCCTTTTCACTGAATATCCTTCAATGGAATTCGGGAGGTGCTTCTGCCCTTAGACTTCTATCTGCTAGAGACGCAGATGTTATAGTCCTTCAGGAGTCGCGGTCTATCCGTCTCCCCCAGGACATTACTTGATATATCCCAAAGCATATCTGTTCTCACTATACTCCGTACATAACCCCACCTCACTCCTCATCATCTCAAGGACTCTTGATCTTAGTTAAGTGCTCCTTAAGGTCCTCCCTCTTCCTAATCTACTCATGTCCAGCCCTGTCTTGTCTGGTTGTTTCACTCAGTAAGAACGGTAAACGCCTCAGTCTAGCCAATGTTTACATTCGTCCAGGGGAGATCCACAAAAATCGTGACCTTTTGAATGGTATTATCGACAGCGGTTATAACATGATACTAGGGAACTTCAACGACAGAACTGGTCGTTGGATCAACGCATCACTTCGCAGGGCCAGGAACGATTACTTTATTCACAAACCACCTGCCCTTATCTTTCATTGCACATCAACAAATTCAATCCTCGATATTTTACTGCTTCACTCGAGGTGGTTGCTTAAACCCCTCTGCACGAAGCAGTCGCGTCAACAGTTGACCACCTCTCATGACATCATTCGTTAGAAGATAGAGGAGGATACGTTGCTGAGAAGGAGGTTTCACTTTGATCCGATCAGAGTGGCCTTCTTTCAGGTGGCTATCCGACTCCTCCCCAGAATAGGAAATGATAGTTTAACCGAATTCAATACCTACCTATCTTCGCAAGCTACCGCGATTTTATCGACTACCTATAAAGGTCGCTTATATAATCCCCCTTTGAAAAAACTCAAGGTCCTAGCTAAATTGCTGAACCTTCCTAATCTCTCTACTTTCGCCAGACAAACCCTCTCGAATGAATACTGGAGCACTAGATATAGGTTCCAGCTGAGTAGGGATAAGACGAATATTGCTCGTTTTAACTCGTCTCAGTCTTCCTTCTGGAAGATATTCAGGAAAGAGAAGTTTGTGTGTTGGAAGGATTGAGCATTGGGTTGGATTGGTAAGATAGGCCTTGAAAAAGTTTTTGAAGAGTCACTAGCCATTCATAACTATGGAGTCACTCAATCACCTCATCTAATCCTGCCTTGGGGTGACTTCAGGAGTAGGGACTTATCTGTTACAGATATCCTTAACTCCTGGGGTCCACTACCGGGCACCTCCAAATCCGTCGCTCCACTTTCCTCTCGAGTCTGTCAGCTTTTGACAGCTGATCAGAGAAGAGAGGTGGCCGTCACAATGCTTCTAGCCTTTCCATAGGATGTTGCAGGCATCAATATTAGTAGGAGAGTTTTTATTCCAAAGAAAAAATCCTACTCATGCCCTAAAGATCTGCGACCCATTTCGATTCAAAATGCTCTCGTGTCGATATACGAAAAAGCGCTTGCGCGTAAAATCCGCGACCATCTGATTAGGTGTAATTTGATCCCTCCTGGTTTTCATGGGTTCGTCAAAGGTCGCTCGGTCCATTCAGGAGGAGGTGAGGTGGAGCAGTTGACCACATCTCCATTCCCTTTGTGATCTCTTCTCTCAGGTCCCTCGGGTTGCCTGCGAGAATTGTGAACAGGGTGGAGATCCTGCTGTATACCAAGCGATTTTACTATGAAGACGACCCTGTTGCGCGTCAGTAAAAATATATATATATATGTTGGTATTGCGAAAAATCGCTTGAAACTGTGGTCCAGGAGTCAAAACTGGCTACGATTGATTTTAAATCCATATGTGCTGCTAAATAACTGGACTTCGATCAACGGCTGCATCAGTCTAATGTATCACTCCGAGACGCTCCTAACCACCCACCAGTCATCGTCAGTCGGATAAGTGATTAGGGTACGTTTCGACTGCTTTTGTGATAACAGTAAATACACCAGCAATAACAGTAAAGATACCATATATATAACTTTACATCTGTAGTTCTCGTAATGCTCTCACGTATCTCAAGATATGAGTTAAAAATCTCATGATTTGTTTCTTTTTTATGAAAATCGATAATTTTTAAATATATTTTATACTAAGACAATATTGATTTTTGTAATATATTTATTTGTAAAATACAATTTGACAAGGTTCTTCATTTTCTGATTAAAACTAAAGTATCTCAGACTCAACTCAGTGTTATAATCAATACAACAATGTCATCAACAGAAAATATTGTAAATGCTGACTCTTTTAATGTTATGTGGCCATTTGTAGAAACTCAGGCAAAAGAAGAAATCAATCGTTTCGCCATCAAAACAGTTGTTTTTGCTACATCTTTTTATATTTCATATAAATTCGGAAAATGGATAGTCAACCATATAAATCAATATCGAACAATGAAAACACTAAAAACGCTGTCAAAAGATAGCCGACCGTTTATATTGATTAGTAGTGATCAGAGCATCTTGTGTAAATCCATACTTACACATATATCAAAAAACGGATCCATACCATTTGTTTACTACGCTAATCACCCACTGCCGCATTCAATTCCATTTTATAATCATAATACAACATTTATTAACACCAGAGATAGCTTGCATATAAATGGCATTGATCCACATACTAGTGCTGATAATAATGGTAATAATGATTATGTTGTGAGCGACGATGTCGAAACACATTCACCACACTTAGAGACTGACACATTCAAAAATATCGACGATGGAAATATTTTCAATGCAGCCATTGCTCGCGTTGTCTGTAATACAACTAAACCTAATCCAATTTCTTCATGGCATCATATGCTTAATAATTACGTTGAGCCCGTCTTGTTACGGTTAATAGTACTTGTGGACGATACCGATGACAATCTACCATGTGTTTGTCACTTCAATAGTATTATCACTGATTTTCTAATACATAATAGTCAAATATTGAAACGAAACATTAATCATTCACTTTCTAATTCGGTACAGCAGGAGCCAGCAGATTATTCTAGCATAGATGCTGATAGCAACGTCGGCATTAACGACAACAATCTTAATGGCATCGAACTATCACAATCCTTTCTGAAAAACGTAGAATTACGTTTAATTGTAGTAAAGAATAACGGTCGAAATGTTAACGAAGCAAGTGCAATCGTTGATATCCACAATAATGACAACATTAAACTTTGTTTACCTTTGGGGCTTATATCAGCTTCTACGTTTAGCGATCACGTAATGAACGTTTTCAATAGCTTACAAAGAACTTTTAAAGACATTGGTGCAGTAACCATAACAATTAACACATTTGAAGCGGATCACTTGAAACATATCACTTGTTCAAACTAGGATACCATGCAATTCCAAAAAATATTCAAAATAACATCAAAACGTAGAGCTATTTCCTTCATTCTTTATAAATAAACTGTTATTGAGCATGATATTTATTTTTTTTGTAATTTAAGATTGCAGCAGTGTCTGCTGAAATATTGTAAAATATAATATTTTTATTAATAATAATCTAAGAAATAATTTTATTTATTCCATAAAATAAACAACAAACAATTTACATTTAAATGCGTTTTATCTTAATACATATAAACTGATTAAATCAGCTAACTGAGTCTACGTATTTAATATAATTATAAAATAAACAAAACATAATAATGCTAAATCAAAATTTAATAATTAAATAATAAAATTAATAATTGTTTTTAGATTTTCTATAATTTAAATCAAGTTAAAAAAAAATAAAAATAAAAAATAAAATTTAAAATAAACGTCATTTTTATGAATTGACTAATAAATAACAGACGTTGTATCAGAATAAGAATTAGAGGTAATCAGTAGGAACTGCTATGCTATCAGGTTTCGGCCCCTAACTCCTCTACCCAACATAGCAGCGGGGCCAAATACATGCTAATGATGTATTTCCTCTGAAATAACTATCTAGTATCTTATTCTAATACAAAGTATATTATTTATTATCCATCCATAAAAATTTGCCACTTAAGAGTTTAAATTTATTCTTTATATTATTGTGTTGATTTATATATTTTACTATTTTCTGCTTGATGTTATTTTTATAGTAACCTAGTTTAAAATATGTATCTATTAAATTATTTAAATGATTTTGAAGAAAGCCAATATCATTACATATTGTTGCAATTCTTAAAATTTCATTATTTAATGTATTATATTTTATATTATATGGTATGCATGAATGCTCATGCAAAAATATGTTTCTTGTAAATTTAAATATGTCATCTTTACGATATAAATTAATAGTAGTTTTAGTTAATGTTAATTTAATGTTCATATCTAGATATACACCTTCTTTATCATTAATATTGGTTTTGTTAAGAATAAGGCTTTCTGGATAAATGTGCTCACTAATTGAATAAAAATTATTAGAATTAAATACACATATATCATCAATGTATCGAAACATATATTTCATATCTTTATATAATTTAGATTTAGTTTTTACACAGTTATGAACAAATTGATATTCCATAAAGCTTAAAAATAAGTCAGTTATAATTTGACTACTATTACCATCCATTTGAACACCTTCTACTTGTCTAAATATACATGTCCCTACTTTTAAATAATTTTGATTTATCAAAATATTTAAGGATTCTATTAATTCAATTTTATCCATATATTTATATTTATTTGATGGTTTAATTTTTGTTAGATAGGTGTTATAATTATTATAACATATATATATATATATATATATATATATATGATATTATAATATGATAATATAATATTGAAATATGATATTTCAATATTTAAGCTGTACACAAAAGTTACATGTACACAAAAAATTGGAAATGTACGTAACTAACGATGTTATATTTAGATCTTTTAAATGTAACAGAAAAAATTGTATAGTTTGTGATGTTATAAATAATAATTGTATCGTAAGTAATACGACAAACAAATGTTTTTCATTAAATATTAATAATAATTGTAACTGCAATACCACAGGTGTAGTGTATCTTATACAATGTACATGTGGATTGCAATATATAGGAAAAACATCAAATGTTAAAAACTAGGTTTAGGCAACACATATATAATATACAGCATAATAGTCAAACTATATTTCATAAACATATGAGATTAATAGGACATGATATTAAAAACTGTAAATTATTTATTTTAGAACATATTATCGAAGAAAACATTTCAATATTAAATCAAAAACTATTAGATAGAGAAGATTTTTGGATAAAAACGCTTTATTTCATTCATCCGTTAGGATTAAACGAGGTACCAGTTAGAATTGAACAATCATATTTTTATAATTTTGTTAAACATATGTAAAGAAGTAATGACTGTAAGCGAAACAAAAAGATAAAATTAAAGATATTACACAAATATGTGTATAAATCAGATCAGCTAACTGAGTCTCATATTTTATACTATTTACAAATAAAAATAATGCTAAATAAAATTAAAATATAAGATTTTATACAATTTATATTTATCTTCAGTTAAAATTCAATATTGAAATTTAAAATAAAAGTCAATTTTTATGAATTGACTAATCAATAATATACGCTGTTTTTAAATAGATGATACCGATCCATTATTGATAAATAATTATTATTTATCAATAATATATGAATTAACTAATAAATAACAGAATATGTATAGGAATAAAGATTAGAGATCATTAGGAGGAACTACTATGTTATCAAGTTTCGGCCTATTAAATGTAAATATAAGAAGTTATTTAAAAATTCATTTTAACAATAAATTAAATTTTAATTTATGACTGAAAGTGTAAATTGTATAATTGGGATAATCAAAGTTTATGATAAAAATAAGAAACTTCATTAATAAATGTGTATATAACATATACAAAAGTACACTTGTAAATAATATAAAAAGTAGAATCGTGATAGGATCGATTTATAAATTGAATGCGGAATGTAACGATGATATTAAAATCACTATAAACATAATGCAATTACAAAAGTCCCAATTTTAATAAAATAAATGAATTGTACACTAGAATTTATTGAAAATAACGAATTAAGCAAAATGATATCAAAATAATATAAATGTAGATGAAATAATCACGATAAAAATGGCAATTCGTTATCTAATTACTTAAATTCTTACTTTGGTAAGATGATTAATAGCGAAAACTTGAATACATCGAATATACATATTTGGAAAGATTATTTATTTGATAAAATTCAAAATAAAAATAGCAAACAATTATAAAGGAAAGATAAAATTCATAAATAAAATGTTAATGTTTATGTTAAAATATTCATAGATAAAATGTTTATGAACAAGGTATCCAGATTAATGCGTAAGATTACGTTTCTATTGTCAATCACACTTCATCAACTACGAAACACCTTGCCTAGCGTCGATGTTGTGACTCCCCAACCCATGCCTGTAGTGAATCTAAGTAAACAGAATATTTCTGAAAATCAGTTAAAAATTTTAAGGAAAGGTCTTAAGTTTGGAATTTGTGGATCATCACCGAAATTTAGTGATTCAATATCGGTTACCACAGAACTAGAGTTACTTAGTCAAAAGGTTGTAGAAAACTTTGAGGGACATCAAAATAAACAATTGTTAGTTCACAAACTTACTGGTCTTAGACATCATATATATAGGACAAATGTGAATAGATCAATTCGTTCCAACATCTCCAGAGCTGAATTGAACGCTTTAAAAGATCTTCGTGAGAACGATCAAATAGTCCTGACTAAAGCTGATAAGGGAAATTGTGTGGTGTTGTTGGATAAATCTGATTAGAATGAAAAGATGTTGTCTATTTTGGGAGATTGATGTCTCCGTCACTAAAGTATTCAGAAAAGCTACAGAAACTAGCTTGTATATTCCTTGGGACAGCAGTCATTCGGCATCAAGAAAACTAGGTGTGTTTCGTGGCTTCCGTTTAAGAGCGTATCGAATTTGTAACAAAGAAATTTATCTAAACGCCGAATTAAGCAAAGTTTTGAGAATATTTACATCTCTAGGCTACCCGATAGATATCTTACATAGAATAATTAAGAAAACAAAAGAACGCATTCACACTTCCGCGCAAGCCAACTTAATTGGTCCTCAAAAATTGAAACACTGCTTCTATATTCCCGCAATGGGTAGTTTAAGTGAGGATATTCTTAATAAAATAAAGAGATTCGTTTTCCAGTCAGGATTACCATTAAAAATGTTTTATGGTACCCGATGTACATATCATCTTGATGCACTAGTCACCAAACCAAGAAGGACTTATTTTGATAAGATGGGTGTAGTGTACAAGGTTGGGTGTAGGGATTGTATAAGCATATACATTGGACAAACTGGACGTACTCTAAAAACTAGATTAAAAGAACATAAGAAGGCACTCACAACATCAGCGCAGTCGGCATTAGCAGACCATGCTCATCAAACTGAGCATGACATCGACTTTGACAATGTGTCAGTTTTGATTTCCGAGCCTAACTTGAAACGCCGATTAGTTATGGAGGCTGTCGCTATAAAGATCATCGAACCAAATTTGAATGTCCAAAATGATTTTGTTTTTCATACTTTGTAACTTAACTTGTTTTATTGTTTCAGATACTTCTTGATAATGTCCGCGGTTAGCGAACGAAATATCGAAGAAATATTCAATTTCTTTTTTCTGGGAATGGCATTTAGATACAAAATAATTATTCCCCCAGAATGTCTCATTCCGTTTCAAAAAAAATTCATAAAGATATGTATCTAAAAATTACTAAATTAAAGGATAATATGTAATAACAACTATTGATAATACTAATAATAACTTTCTCTTCATTTGTAAAAGTTATACTAAGAATTAATGAAAAAGATTAATAATGATAATTTAAGAATATACGCTACATTTGAACGCAGTGATTTAAGTTTATAAATAATTATTACAAGTCACTGTTCTATAATTGATAAAAAATATATAAAGACTGAATAAAATAATAAAACTATACCTATATTATATTGGAATCCAAAATTACATAAAAATTTAATAAAATCTAGGTTTCATATGTAGTGCGTTTAAATGTACATTAAAACCACTTTCTATTTATATGAATAAAATACTTAAAGTAATTAAAGCACACTTTAAAAAATATTGCAAGGTAATCGAAATTAATACTGGTATAAAACACTATTTCAGTATTAATTCTACAAAAGAATTTTTAGAACAGACAAAAGGAATAAATTTTCAGAATATAAATACATACGATTTTAGTACGCTTTATACAAATCTAGATTTAGCAGATATTAAAGAGTTAGAAAAATTAATTAACCTTATAATCGAAAATGGATATGCATATTTATGTTATAACAACTATAACATTCATCTGTAAAAAATTCAAACATCAAGTAAATATAAATATACCAATAAAATTGAATTAACAGAAGCCCTAAAAATTTTGATTAATCAAAATTATTTAAAATTATGAACATCTATATTTAGTCGAATTAAAGGTCTTTGTTCCAATGAACAAAGACATTTTATTTAACTAAATATAGAATAAAAATATGAAGTATATGCTCCGATATATTGATGATATATGTGTATTTAACTCTAATATTTTTTATTCAATAAGTGAATAATATATTCAGATAGTTTTATTCTTAATAAAACTAATCTTGATGATAAATAATGTATACATCTAGATATAAACATTAAATTAACATTAACTAAAACTACTATTAATTTATATCGTAAAGATAGCATACAAGTATATGCATTTACACGAAACAAATTGTTTTCATGGACATTCAAACATACTGTATATATTGAATATATTACACTAAATAATAAAATGTAAAAATTTCCATAATATATAATGACATCGCTATTCTTCAGAATGATTTAAATTATAAAATTGATAAATATTTGTCCCAACCGCTATATTAGTTCACAAAATAGATGATGTAACCTGGTAGCGATAGAGTACCTTTATATAGCCTCTAATCTTAATTATGATACATCCTATTTTATTTATTAATTGAATAATAAATATTAAATTTATAAAATATTTTGCATATCAATTTAAATTATAGAAAATCTAAACTTTAAAAGCTTTATTTTAATGTAATATCTGTTTTATCATGATGCTAACAATAATTGTTTGGCTAATAATCATTTGGCTAACTTCAGAATTGAAATAACCATTAAATATATGCAGTTGCTAAATTAAATATTAATACGTTTACACAGGAAGAACATTAAATATAAAAATCAATGATTATTTGAAAACATATGTATAATGTTAAGGATATATGTACTTATAAAACAAAAGACGTAGACGAACTGAATGACTGTTTCCTAACATAGAGCATTGGGACATGAGAAGTAAGTGTTGGATATATTGCTCATGGTGTCCACTTGTACTAAATATATTGTGTACTGCTGTTGACTCAGAAATTAAGCAATAGTTACTGTCCAGGATATCGACTTCAAAAATATACAAATATCGCTTAGCCGAAAGGAGTTATTGTAAACCGTTTTATCGGTTCAAAATTAAACTAAATATGTAATTTAATAAAAAAAATAAACGTTTATTACTTTCAACTGATTGAAACGTTTGCGAGCGAATCGGTATTTTTTAAGACATCATTATGTTATGCCCTTATTTTTGTAGTCATTACGATTAATTTCTTTAATTTATATACTCATAGCGGTATTATTGTTTCTGTACAGAATAATTTATTCTGTACGGAATTATACTTGAATTTATTCCGTACAAAGTAAATGGTAGGTAACTCCCATAAATAGCGCGTGTAGCTAAAATACAAGCAATTACTCAATTGAAGAAGGATGATAACTTCGAAAGCCTTTAAGCAACAGATTTTTCTGAATTAAAAAGTTTTCTCTTCCAGTTTATATATACGCTATAAAGTATGGGAAATAAACAACTAAGAATTTATTTTATTTTATGACGTTTCGCTTTTCCAAAAGCTTCTTCAGATTGTGAATTTAAGCGGTAAAAATTTTTAACAGCTTAAAATTTAGCAGCTTAAATTTTTTAACAGCTTAAAATTTAAGAGCTCAAATTTAACAGCTTAAATTTTTAACAGCTCAAATGCACAATCTGAAGAAGCTTTTGGAGAAGCAAATATCATAAAATAAATTCTTGATTGTTTATTTCCGTAAACTATATTGTGCATATAT
>WNNJ02003735.1:0-48346 GCA_012934845.2 Pomphorhynchus laevis
AACAACTTCGACAGTACTTAATCCTGAGTAAACCTCTGAAAGGAATTCAGAGATTTCATTCAATTCAGTAAGAATTTAATGACTTAAATTCTTACTTTGATAAACTAATTAATTATAAAAGCTTAAATACATCAAAGATAAAAAGCAAAGATTATATTTCTAGTTATTATATGTTCTTATATAGAATCTTTTTTCATAAATAAAATAAAAATTATAGATAATTATAAAACTTATTATGTAAAAGGATAACTATATAATACATCAAAGATGAAAATTAGGAAACATTTTTTATGTAATGAATCAAATCAGCTAACTAAGTCTACGTATTTAATATAATTATAAAATAAACAAAACATAATAATGCTAAATCAAAATTTAATAATTAAATAATAAAATTAATAATTTTTAGATTTTTTATAATTTAAATCAAGTTAAAATAAAAAATTGAAATTTAAAATAAAAGTCATTTTTATGAATTGACTAATAAATAACAGACGTTGTATCAGAATAAGAATTAGAGGTCATCAGGAGGAACTGCTATGCTATCAGGTTTCGGCCCCTAACTCCTCTACCCATTAATATTAATACTCCTCTATTATTAATGTTTATTAATAATACCCATTTATTATCGTTATTAATTAATAACGATATGTATTTAGAACTTATTACTAACCTCTATACTATACAAAAATGTAAAGGTAGAGTCAGAAAATAAAACTAAACATATATTATATTGGAATCCAAAATTACATAAAATCCAAAACAAGCAAAGATTAAGATGCAATGCCTTTTATGAATAAAATATATGAAAAAATTAAAGCACATAAAAATATATTGTAGAGTAATAGAATATAAATACTTACGATTTTAGTACTCTTTGTACAAATTCAGATTTAGCTTATTTAAAGGTAGCGCTTGAAAAATTAACTAACTATATATTAAAAAAGAGATATGCATACATGTGATAAAATTTTTGTCTAGATATAAGTATTGGATTAACATTTATTATAACGAATATTAACTTACACCTTAAAGATGCAATATTAAAATTTAAATAAACATTTTTTGCGTGAACATTCTTCACACATTCTAAATAATTTTAAATATAACACATTAAACGATGAAATTTTACGAATATACATAATATGTAATGGTATTGATTTTCTTATAAATCAACTAAATAAATTTAATTGATGCATATTTTAAACTAACCTTCCATAAAAACAAGTTCAAACATAAATTTGGAAAATTTATAGGTAATGCAAGTATTTTAAAAATAAATTTTAACTCTTGGGAGATTTTATGTGGATGAATAGCAAATATAATATACCATATATTAGAATAAGATTCAACAATATATAATCGAATTTCATTAGATTAAATGCATCATTAGCATGTATTCGTCAACTGATATGATGGCTAATGAATAGATGCGTGAACCTGATAGCATGACATGTTCTCCTGATGACCTCTAATCTTAATTTTGACACATCGTTTATTATTTATTAATCAATTCAGAAAAATTGGATTTTTCAAAGATACTTACTTTATATAAATCTAAATCGTATAAAATCTTAATATTAAAATAATTATTATTTTTTTTATATCTATATAGTACAAAATAGCGAAACTCAGTCAACTCATCTGATTTGAATATCTTTAATTTTTACCTTTTACTGCTTTCACATTCAGAATTTTAAAGGTATTTTGCTATTTTTCTTTATCATGGATGATGTTTTCCCTAGATATTTGCGTTTTAATTTCGGATTAATAAACATTTTGTAAAAAGTAAAAATTAAAACAATAAATATCGAATTTCATAATCAAAATATATTTTCAAAAATTTTTGAAACGTTGAAAAATTACTTTACAATTAAATGAAAAATTAAGATGAACAAAATCATGTGCATGTTACAATGCTAGATTGAAATCTAGTTATTTTTTTTGTTAACAATCCTACATCTGCCTGTTTTTATAAATACTGTCCTTTCATAATTCACAATATGTAATATAATTGTGCGTTCGATACGTCAGAACTGTTATAAAAAATTGAATGCTCGCCTTTACAAACATGATTAAATATATTTGTATACATGTTAGAATACATGTCAAAATCTTTCAGCTCTTAAAATACGCTGCTATTAATTAAATAAAGATGTGGTAAACTTAAAAACATTATCGTAAAGTTTAGATAAATCACGTAGTAGAAATTTACTAAGCTTATTTTGTAATGATCAAACATAGTCTTTTGGTACTTCCCTTCTGTAGTTAGGCAATTCTAAATACTTGCAAATTGAAATTTAAATTTCTGGAAGAATCTACACTCGATTTATTAATTTTTGTGCAATTTATTTTTTATTTTGATCGTGAAGAAATGGTCATACCTAGTCATTGGTATGACCTACTGCAAAATAATAGCTTTTATTGTTTATTTGTTTGTTTTCATTGTAGTTTTATTGAATATCTAGTTTCTACAACGTACTATTTCCAGTACGCTGTATGCGATCTCTGCTTTGATTTAATTTGTTGGGTGTATTTTAAAAGTTGGTATGACCTACTGCAAAATAATAGCTTTTATTGTTTGTTTCATTGTAGTTTTATTGAATATCTAGTTTCTACAACGTAATATTTTCCAGTACTCTAAATATGACCTCTGATTTGATTTGATTTTTTGGATGTATTTTAAACCTTTATTTTGTACTCACACTTTTAAAATACGTAATGCCAACATTTGTAACGAGGTTTGCGTCGTTTGTGCTTGAATACCTCAAAACAGTACTTCTATACCATTTTGAATACTTTGAATAAGTGGGCTAATTCGTTTCTCAGCCTTCGATCATTTTTAATGAACAATTATTGATTTGGAAACTCTCTCTATTTATACTGTTTTCATTAATCTAAATACTTTAAATCAGTTAAAGACTAATATTTAGACTTAAATCAGTTAAATCAGTTAACTTAAATATTAGTCTTTAACTTAAATCAGTTCAAGACTAATATTTCATTTTAATGAAAACAAGTATAGTTATGTATATACACAACTTTAACAATCGTTGATGACCAACCAATTATTCATGCCTTTGGAAGTCCTTATTGTCACGAGTATTCTTTTTCCAACTGTTGATATTTCAATTTTCTTAAGCTAAAATATCTTATTTGAATTGTTAAATTATATATATTTATTTATGCATACATCAAAATTTATCAAATTATTGGATAAAAACAACTTTCACAAATATTGACTTTTTTCTTGAAAATGTTTTTTATTCAAATATATTCAAAGTAACATTAATTTTTCTTCAATAAAATAAAATCATATATTATGAAAATAGAAATTGAAAATTATTACAAGTTATACAAAAAATGTCATTTTCAAATGTAATAAAATGGCGCATTTGAAAATTAATATGATTTAAAAATCGAATTTTAATGTGTAACTTTAGTTTGAATGTGAAATAATGAAAATTATGAAATGTACTTTTTAAAAAGTATATGAACATTACTTCTAAAAATAACAAGCTTTTAAATTAATAATATATTACGTAAATGTTACCATAATAATTAATGAATTATTGGGCTGTATCAAGAAAGGGGAAATTTTATCTGATATTTCGCTAACCTCTGTTAGCATCTTCAGAAAATTACTGTAATTTTATGAATATGCTATCAGATGTTAGCGAAATATCAAATAAAATTTTCCTTCTTGTTTGATCCAGCTCCGGTAATTCTTCATGGATGAGAGTGCAGAGAGTGCTAGTCAATTATGCTTGGAGGAGAGTGCAGAGAGTGCTAGTCAATTATGCTTCTTTTTGGTTTCAGGAGCGCTGTGAAAAACTACCACATGCGACTTATTGGAGCTTTAAAAAGGATTGGATGTGGGTAATTGATCTTTTTATCTTAAAAAGAAACGGCTGATGTCGGAGACTACATTTTTGCACTTGCATTCGGAAAACAGGGCTGAGGTATCATATGCTTATACCACGAGATTATGATCACGTTTACGAGCTTTGAAGAGAACAATGGAGGCGGCAAGATATAAGAAAAGAGAAAGTGGGGAGCCTTTAGGCACACCTGTAATAGGATAGAACTGACGTGCATCAAAGTCGTTTTCATAATAGAACCACTTGGTGTACAGCAAAATCTCCACCCTGTTAACAATTCTAGCACGTAACCTGAAGGACCGGATAGAGGAGATAACGAAGGGAATACAGGTCCAGTTAAATGCGGCAGAAAAGTCAAGAAAAACAGTAACAGCAAGCTGATGACTGTTGCCTTGACAAAACTGATGCACTTTACCAATTGCTGAAAGGACCGCGCGGATTATACGCGCAAGCGCTTTTTCGTAGATGGATATGAGGGAATTTTGTATCGAAATGGGCCGGATTTCGCTTCTGTAAAAATATTCTTCGGCTAATGTTGATGCCGGTTACATCGAATGATGAGGCTAAAAGCATTGTGACGGCCACTTCTCTTCATTGATCAGCTGTCAAAAGCTGACAAATCCGAGAAGATAGTTGAATGACGATTTTAGAGGTGACAGGAAGTAGGCCCTAGGAGTTAAGGATATCAGTAACAGATAAATTCCTGCTCCTAAAGTCACCCCAAGGCGTTGGTTAGGGAGAAAAGGGGGATCCATAGTTATGAAGGGCTGGTGTTATCAATTTCCGTTATTGACAGTAAAAACCGTTGCGGGCAAACTACAGCGTATAGTAATGTTGCAATTGGTTGTCGACAGAATCTAAAACGATACAAAGTACTAGGCTAGTGGATTGGTGTTGCGATGCAACAAATTTCGCATGTTAACCGAGTAATGACAGTCCCCAAACCTAAGGGCTCTTGTCATAACGTGGATTGCGCCAATTTGATTGGGTACCGCAGTATTATATATATATCTGTACTATGGACCGACTTCTTCGATTTAATTAATTCTAAAACGTGTTGTAGATTGCTAGGACGAAGATTCATCGATTACCTGATGAAAATTTTGTACGCCTTAATTCGCGAGAGCACAGCAAAATATGTCTATATCTCTACAGCAAAATATGAGCATTTGACATATCTTAATTACTCTCTTTACAAATCTTCATTGAAAGCTGTCTACAAGGGTAAAGCTTACTGAAGATAAATCATCCCAAAAAACTATTAAACCATGATGGATTATCGGATGCAACATTACTCTGAACAGACACGTTCAGGTGTAGCGTTAAAATTAGTGATATTACACTCAACTTCTTGCTATAGTGTATTGATATAAAACTTTGCGGATAAGGACAAGATTAGCAATGAATATTTTTCTATAATAGAACTTAAACTTCAATCGCAGCATTCATACTGTGTTAACATTTAAGTCATTAGAAGCGTAGATTCAGTATTTTGCATAGACGAAAAAAGTTAACAGTAAATACTAACAATTAAATCTAATCTTAGATGGCAACTTTCATTTGTTATGAGCGATCGTTATAGATTTTTTAAATATATTTTTACTATATTTTTATGAGTTAATTTTTATTTTTAAACTTTCAAATAATTTATTTTCATTGAATAAAGTCTGTATTCAACATTCGGCTTACTTTTTGCGACTTATTTGGTAGCATATCAAAATAAGTATCGTTGTGTCGTATATGTTGTTAAAATGTGTAATTTCTTCTGCTTTAAAAATGAAAAAGAAACTAACCAAAACATTGAAATTGTTGTTTGCTATGTAAACATTTTAAATATGGACACTTAAAAATAGTGTATTTATCACAACTTAATATTGCAGCAATACTTGTACTGCGATTAAGGTAATCTTCACGCTTTGAGTGTTTTACCGGTAGTTTGCTAACGGAATGTGCTATTTTATGACTCATACTGCCGCAATAATTGTCACGACTAATGTCGTTAATACTACTGATCGAATTTAAATTGTTGGTCAGTATCGAGTATGCAAAATTTGGTCCATTTATTATGGTATCATCTTGGATGCTCTTATTTAAGACTGATTCCAAATTAATCGATGCACTACTGATATTTTGATGAATGCTTTTTCGCATATGTTCAAACTTCTGCATGCTGATATTTTTAGCAGACGTTCGTCGTCTTTGTTGATGTGAGTAGTATTGCTCAGTGTGAACATTTGCTAAATTTCTTCGGTGTGTGCCATCGTAATCCATGATGTTTCCCTGATCTTTAGTTGTAGAATGTGGATCATCTATTTTTGTACGTTTACAGGTAGGTGGGCAACAGCAAATACTTTGTTGACTTGCAAAATTGATTTGCTGCATCAGTGGTGTCTTCGTCGCTAATGGGGACTGTATTGAAGCTGGGTATTGCTGCATCTTGTGCATATCGTTGTAATAATCACCGCTATTATTAAGAATTATATCGATATTTTCATGTTTGTGTACCTTAACGTGATTAAGTAAATTATACAAATGTACTTTGCAGATTGGTAATAATAATATATCCTGAGGATCAAGAATATATGTCTGCTTGGAAAAATTGTCCTTTTTAGGTGTAACTTGATGGTTTACAGTTATGTCACAGAACATATGTTCGTGACATCTCCTGTCATTATCATTTTCAGAAGCATGTAAATCTTTCAATGAAGGATACTCTTTGATCTCATTATATAACGGGCTGCTCGAACAGCATGACTGTACATTTCGTTGTGATTCTTTGGCCGAAGGGCATAAATTTTGGCTGACCATCATTTTGGCTATATTTCTTTGACTACTGGAGTCAATAACAGTCCTCTGCAACTCCAAGCAGCCAGCACAATTAAAATCCCTTTTGCGTTGTTTCAAGCATGTTTCCTCTATTTTAGGATTATCAGTCACGTTGTAATCAATCGCCCAGAATGATTTTCTATCGCTTATCTTATTTAATTTAACCTTAATAAATTTTCTGTACGTCGATAGATTGTGGCGAATTGAATTCTAAACTCAGAACAATGTTTTATAAGCTGTACTACTATTTTAAAGTTAAACTTTATTGCTCTGAATTACAAAATTACAAAATATATATTCTCTTGATTTTTAATTGATAGATGAATATTCTTTATATATCAAATAGCTTATTTATTATAAGTGAAACGGGCAAACATCTGTTTAGCTATTATATTTTATTTTTTTGTAAAATAGATTATACCCGAAACAGTATTCGATAAATGCGTCATAAGATGAGCAAATAATTATATAATCGAGATTCCCTTTACAGATTTTATATTATGACTATGCTAGTTTAAACACTTATCATTCATGCTAGTTTCAGTTTCTAATAATAATAAAGATTTTCTTAATAAATGACAACAGATAGCTAATTTAAAAAAGGAAACATGCTAAAAAAGTAATGTTAATGTTCTTCCCAAGTAAATATTTCTTTCGTCTTCAGATCTGTTATGGCCTCAGGTCCAACGGGATCTGAGCCCCCAGCCAATCCAACACGCCGCTCTCCGACTGAACCACTCGGGGTCTGTCACCCCCTCCCGAAGAATCCAATCGAGGCGGACGATGCTCGGTAATCTCGAGATGAGGAGCTTAAGAAACCTTAGTCTTTGTTCTGGGGGACGTCGACTTGAAAAGAAGATTAATCCCGAGATAGCCCAAGTACCCCAGAGGCGCACTTGGGTTTTTTCTTTCAATGACAGATGTTGAGCCTGTTTCAGGGCCCATCTAGCTCTCTTCAGGATACGTTTAAGTCTATCCAGGTCAGCTTTCGCCGACCAGTTCACCGTAACAGTGAACCCCAGGTATTTTACTCGACTTGTGAAGGTAGGGAGTGGTTGATTAGTCAGGATAGAAGATAGAGCTGAGAGTGCTAATCTTTTGAGTTTTTTCTTTGTCGCTGAGGCGCCATGAAAGACAATTACCTGCGATTTGGAGGAGTTTAAAACAAGGTTGGAAAAGGGCAGCTGATCTTTTAATCTTGTAAAGATACGGCTGATGTCAGAGACTACATCTTTGCACCTGCTTCCAGAGAACAGGGATGTGGTATCATCAGCGTATACCACAAGATCTTGATCGCGTTTGAATTTTTTGTAGAGTTCAATGCAGGCAGCAAGATACAAGATTGGAGAAAGTGGGGAGCCTTGAGGCACACCTGTAATATGGTAGAACTGACGTGCATCAGGGTCGTCTTCATAGAAAAATCGCTTGGTGTACAGCAATATTTCCACCCTGTTAACAATTCTCGCAGGCAACCCGAGGGACCTGAGAGAAGTGATAACAAAAGGAATGGAAATACGGTCAAATGCGGCAGAGAAGTCAAGAAAAACAGCCACAACAAGCTGATGACTGTTATCTTGACAAAACTGTTGCACTTCACCTATTGCTGAATGTACCGAGCGATCTTTACGTACCCATGAAAACCTGGTGGGATTAAAATTTGCCTACTTAGATGATCGCGGATTTTACGCGCAAGAGCTTTTTCGTAAATGGAGATGAGGGAATTTTGAATCGAAATGGGTCGCAGATCTTTAGGACATGAAATCGACTTCTTTTTTGGTATAAAAACACGACGGCTGATGTTTATTCCAGCAATGTCGGACGGGGAGGCTAATAGCATTGTTTTGGCGACCTCCTTTCTCTGACTGTATGTCAAAAGCTGACAAACACGAGTGGAGAGTGGCGCATGGGTTCTAGAGGTGCCCGGGAGTGGCCCCTAGGAGTTAAGAATATCTGTAACAGATAAGTCCCTACTCCTGAAGTCACACCAAGGCGGGATTGGTTGGGGTGATTGAGTGGCTCCATAATTGTGTAGGGATAGTGACTCCTCCAAAACTTTATCAAGGCCTATTCTACCGATCCAACCTAATGCTCTATCCTTCCAACAGACAAACTTCTCCTTCTTGAATATCTTCCAGAAGGAAGACTGAGAAGGGTAAAGGCGAGAAATGCTTGTCTTATCCCTACTCAGCTGGAGCCTATACCTAGTGCTCCAGTATTCATTCGAGAGGGCTTGTCTGGCGGAAACAGAGAGATTAGGAAGGTGTAGCATTTTAGCTAGGACCTTGAGTTTTGTTGGAGTGGGATTGTATATGCGACCTTTATAGGTAGTCGAAAGCAACGCGGTAGCTTGCGAAGAGAGGTAGGCATTATATTCGGTCAAACTCTCATTTCCAATTCGGGGGAAGAGTTGGATAGCTGCTTTAAAGAGAGCCACCCTGATGGGATCAAAGTGGAATCTTCTCTTAAGCAACGTATCTTCCTCTAACCGCCAACGAATTAGGTCATGAGAGGTGGTCTGTTGTTGGCGCGACTGCTCAGTACAGATGGGTTTCAACAACCACTTCTTATGTAGCAGTAATATGTCGAGGAGCGAATTAGTTGTTGAGCAATGAAAGGTGGGGGTGGTGGTTTGTGAATAAGATAGTCGTTCCTGGCTCTGCGGATTGCTGCATTAATCCAACGACCAGTTATGTCGTTGAAATCACCAAGTAACATGTCATAGCCACTACCTAATATACGATCCAGGAGGTCACGGTTCTTGTGAATTTCTCTTGGCCGTATATAAATATTGGCTATGCTGATGCGTTTACCGTTCTTACAAAGTGATATTGCTAAACAAGATAGGGCTGGACAAGAATAGTTAAGAAGGAGGGAAGATCTTAAGGAGCATTTAACTAAGGTTAAAAGACCTTGAGATGAAGAGGAGTGAGGAGGAGTTATATACGGAGTGAAGTGGGTGGATATATGCTTGGGAATAAATCGAGTAATGTCCTGGGGGATACGGATAGACCGCGTCTCCTGAAGGACTATAACATCTACATCTCTATCAGATAAAAGGCTAAGGCCAAAAGCACCTCCCGAATTCCACTGAAGGATATTCAGTGAAAAAGGCTCTTGATTGCTTTGCATTGTGTTAGTTTAGATAGAAGGGGATTGCCTTACCCTAGACAGAGCTAGAGGTGAAGGGGTTACCCTCTCCATCACTAGCGCCGCCCAGAGTGGGTACTTGCCCCCATGCATTATCGTCATTTCCGTTTGAGGCGCTTTTAATCTTGCCCTTTAGCATTTTGCCGATCTTTAAGGGGGAACGGCATCGGCCGCAGCACTCCTCGTTTTCGAAGCTGGAATTTCTGACGAAGGAGGAATCACTGAGTTAGCTGGCACTGTCGGCAACGCTATTAGAGCAGAAAGTAAGGATTTCATCAACTCTTCTGTTTGTTTTCGGGACTCTGCCGATCTGAGGTCCATAGCATGAAGTAGTTCTTGGTAAGACATACCTCTACAGGCATTATGGGGAGCCGATGTTGCGGCACCAGAATAAGACCCGGGTTTCCTCGCAGCAGAGGATTGAAACAAACTACTGTACTTCTTAAAGAAGACACATCTTCTACTCCAGGCTGGGTTGTTCTCCCCACAGTTGGAGCAGGATGGGGGGGCGTACATTTGCTGTCGCTCTCTGCAGCCGGACAAAAAGAGGAACTACACACCCCACATGTAGTCGGTAGGGAGCAGCTGGAAGCCCAGTGCCCCCACTTATGGCACCGACTACAGTGAGGATAAGTGTACTCCTCACTGCCGACAATTTCGAATTTTAGGTTAAAGCCCATAAAGGGATTACATGTCGTCTTTTCCAATAACTCAGCCTGTCCCATCGCCGCTGAACAAAAACCAATTGTTAACGGGAAGCCGTTTTTTCCTATCAGGGGGCGGAAGTTAGTAATTTTATAAGTTTTTTTAGCATATCAATATCCCCATCATCCAAGTGAGCCGGAATATTGCCTATTTTCAATGATGCTTGGATGGGTTTGCACTCGAATACGCCCAAATGTTTAAAGTTGGTGTTGAAAAAACTCTCATAGCTCTCCAGGATATCCTGGGATGAGAACGATATCTTAATACCACTGTTGTTATATCGAACAGTGTTGAAAATTATTTGGTTGTTTATTTTAGAGACAAATTCTCTGAGAAAAGTGTGCTATAACATGTGCCGCTCTAAAGACATTATTATTTTGATAATCCCCAGATTAACAAGTTTGGGGATTGGGGAAAGTAATTCTCCATTGTCAGAAGTAACATAAGCATCACTTACCTTTGGGTTGTGATGATTAAGACATACATTCACCTTATTTAGTTGAGATATGGAAGATTTTTCCATCTTTGCAACGTTAAAATAGAAGTTTCTATATTCTATTTGGTATGGTTTCAGTTTCTCCGCTATCAGTTAACAAAAAGTTAACATATAGTGTTATCAGTTAACTGTTTGATAACTAATAGCGGAAATACTGGAACTAGCTTGGATGATTATTAACATTTAACAAATAGCATTATAGTTATGCTAATTTTACTATGCTAATTTAGACAATTAGCATAGTAAACTTCACTTCAGTTTCTCTGTTACCTCTGATAGCAGATATATTAATAATTAAGTTTCCCCCACATCAATGCCATCGAAATTTACAAATTAATGATGTGTAAGGTTCAAATCAAGGACGTAATAGTAAATGGAATGGGGTGCGCACAATTTAAAAATTACAATCGAATTTCAAAGACTAATTGCAACATAACTGTCAATATATGGAAAGGAGTATTGGATCAAAATGGGATACATGCACTACTTGAGAATGGTTTAACATTCATTGTTTAACCTACCAGAAACATTTAATAGAATGCAATTAATAAAATACCTTAGATATAATATCTAAAGTATTTTCACATATGTTGGCACAGTCTCTGTTCTTGAGATTAGAAAGTACATTAACATGAAAGTAATTTACCTGGCGAAACCAAATGTTAGCAAAGATGCTATAACAATTGACAAAATTAAAAGATGATGACCTTATCGTGGCGATTTATAGTGATCAAAATGAACTTGGCATATCACATTTCATAGAAAGTTTACATTTTGGAGAGCATCCTTAGACGGATGCAGTGCACACCATCCGAAACAAAAGGGATTAATTATACGAAACGAGTACATCATAATTCGAATACTATACTCTACGGATAATGAATGAAAGAAGCAAACGATCAATCTCAAAAGGGAACTGTTAAGCAGACACTATGACCCGAATTTGATAGAAAAATAATTCCGACAAGTAAGGAATATATTTAGAAAGAAATTGTTGGAGAAAAACTCAATTAAACATATGATTTGATATTCTACATATTCGCCTATCATCCAAACAACATCAAAAGCTAACAGACTTTAATATTTCGTTTAGGAACAAAATGAATATATTGTTCGAAAACGTGGACTGTACATGAAATGAAAACACAACAGATGTAAATATTGGATAGCGTGAAAGCAAAATATCATATCTAAGGAAAATATAATTATAAAAATAAAGATGTTGTGTATTTGCTCAACTGCTCAATATGTTGTATTCAATATATAAGGCAGACAGAACTTATACAATATTCAGACAATCAACAAAATTTAGCATGACAAAATTATCTTTCGTGTCGTTATGACAACCAGATATGTTGAGTAATTACTGGCTAAATTCTTCCAGACCTTACTTCAACACCAATGAAATACAAATATTTGATTTAAAAATTGTAGAATGTGGTTCATTTCACAATTTTTTGAATTCACTGGATTCCATTCGGTGGAATTCTGGATGATAACCAAAGGAAGATCGATAGCAATTACGTATACGACGGCTACATTCAAAAAATCCTTATTTCTGCAACGACAGCGGGCTATTTAACTGGTAGGTCATTACGTAAGTTCTTATTTTATATCTATTTTATGGTCTAAACATTTTAAATTTTGTAAAATGTGTTATTCTATATTCAAAAATGGCAGTAGTTCAAAACGTCAAGAATTTGCATCACTGCTTCCTTTTCTAGTAAGATAATACTAATTATTGAGACAACTTCTACATTTAACCAATATAGATGCAAATTAATCGCTCTTGTTTTCTCGGAATATGGTCTATATCACATCCATAATTACCTTAGCTGCTACCGTCAGTGATACTGTGCTTTAGGTGATATAAATTTGGGCATGTGATGATCTTAGATGAGGCGTTGTCTGATGCGGACTTGAACAACTGAACGTTGGTCAATCACTGAATAACTATTAAAAGTATGCACAAATATTAAAGTATTTACAAACGCAATGTAAATGATAGTAATTCAAACAATGAAGAATTCTAGATTTATTTAGTTTATATTTAATTTCTGCTTTCAATTCTTTTTGTCGTATTTCAGATATTGATCGGAGAACAATAGTTCGAAACGTTAAAATAGTTTACCCAAAACGTTGTTTAAACTTAAATTTATTTGGATATTATATGCTTGAGTGTTTGATTTACTCCACTGTTGATCCGATCAAATATATTAATATTGGTATAATATCACATAAAGTAATTTCGCAGTAGTAACCAGCTAACGTATCCGTCCGTAAGATCTGATTGTGCAACAGAGTATTTAAAATACACGTTTTTATCAAGCATACGATTCCTACTTGTTATTTACTTGGATTCGACAAGCATTGATTTTGGTTTGGTTATTTTTAATTAATAATGAGTCGCAACCTTGATAAAATTACTTAGTCAACAATTCATGCAATATACGATATAAACATATTGCGGACCTGCCTGTTATGGGTTGAGACAAATTAATATGGTATGGGATTGTTACCATACCATATCTGTTATGGGATACCTGTTATGATATGGTATGGTATTTCCACTCTCTAAATTCTAATACTTACATTTATGCTATATGCTTTGTTCCATTATATGTTAGTACATAGTTTGTCCTCTTTTATTTTCAACGAGACTGTTAATGCGCCAAAGTACACTAAAATTCTCATCTTTGTTTAAATTTTTACGATGTCTCGGGCATTTTTTACGAATTCGCTACATAATTTTTAAGTGAAATTTGTTGATAATTTTCATAATATAGGAAATACTTGTGTGCTATTCTCTAGAAGATGGTACAATGACCAAAAAATGCTTAATGCCATTTTGGTATACAATTTAAAAAGGCTTTCCAGCTTATAGTTATGTATTCGAAGAACAAGATTATGCATGAGGCTATTCAAAATCAGGGTTTTTACTTATTTTAGTATAAATTATAGTAGTTATATCATATGAATATTACATTATTATAATATATCATTACAATTCGTATTACTAATTGTAACGATATTATTGATTTTATATTACTGATTTAAACCCTGAAACCTGTATTTTTACGTATAAAAATGTATACTATAAAATTGGTATTTGTCACAAAATTCAGTTTATACAAAAATTTATTGACCAAAATTCATTAACCAAAAAATGCTTAATGCCATTTTGGTATACAATTTAAAAAGGCTTTCCAGCTTATAGTTATGTATTCGAACAAGATTCTTTAAAATACGCTTTATAGTTAGGTATGAGGCTTGAAGTAAACAAACATATTTAATTCATTTTGATCGAATTTTGAAACCAATTTACTTTGATATCCGGGAACTGTGATATCTAGAAAATCTATAGCTAACACCCAAATGTTGCTGCATTCGGAAGTATCTTAAAACTCTTTGAAGAAATAATATATATAATTACTTTTGAATAAAATATTTTCTATTAAAATATTTAAATATTAAATTTAAATATTTAAATATTCAATGTAAAATTTTGTGGATTCGAACCAATTCAAATTATAATATACTGTTAGAATTAAACAGTTTAGATTTTTTGATCGATAAATTATTTATCTTACATATGATAAAATATTATTAAAAATGCAATTTGAATTTACCTTCCAGCTAATACTTGATTTTTTGTCATTACGATTTTGAAATTGCGGCACATTGTCCACAAACCAGTTGTAAATTTCTGAAAGTGTCATTGCATTGTTATCGCTGCTTTCAATTGCCATAGCTATGAGATCAGCATATGACTTTTCGAAATATGTGGGTCGTTCACTGCTTTCGTTAGCATCAGCTAATTGTTGATGATCTGAAGTAATTAATTCTTGTTTGGGCATATCTATTCGCTGTTGGTTATAATCTTTTAGTACTAATAATTGATGTAAATTATTATCATGAACACTGTCAATTAAATGTTTATTTATGTGACCGCTGCAAATTAATCGCTCTCGTCTACTCCGCTTATGGCCTATATCGCATTCATCACTACCTTCGCTACTATCGTAAGTGATACTGTGCTTTAGGTCATAATTTAAATTGGCGTCTGTGGTGATATTAGATGGGGCGTTGTTTATGGGGGCCTTCAGTTTTCTAATAACAATGCAGTCGATAAGTATATCCTTGTCGCTAGAAGTGTCAAAATGTTTTATAGATAAAGGTGCTTCCTCATGATCATCGTTTCTATAGTTTAGATTCGGATTAGAATTAATATCATTTATCATATATTCTTGGTTATCTGTCATTTCTTCGTTCAATGTACACTTGTCTGTTGTAACCAATGGTAGCGCATTTTGTGTAGACATTGTTGATTTTACTGAATCTGGAGATGTTCTCTCTATATTTTCAGCTGGACATATAATGGTGTACTGTTCACATTTCCCATCCATAATTGTTTGATAATAAATATTCCTCTGATTGAAATAATATAATTCGTCTAAACGGTTTGCACACGTACCTTAAATAATTTTTACTTCCGCGTAATATATATGTGTGTGTTTTTATACGACGTTTCACAAAAAAAACCAAAACTTGACAAAAACGCTGGTTCGTAAGGAATTTTACTCATTCATCACAAAGCATTTGGACTAAGACGATAGAAAAAGTAAAATGTCTTTTGATACACAACTTCAAAAATGTATGATAAGAGAACATGTTTGATTTTCCAGCGTATTTTTAAAATCATTTGTACAAATACATCTGTATTTCTCATTTCTACAAATTCTAGCGAAACTAAATCTCGGAGTAGATGTGCTAAAAATATGAATGATAATTGATAAATTCAAATTCTACACTACTACTACTATTATCGTCACATGAAATGTATTTTTCAATACTGCTAACATCGGCACACATATTTAACTATCGTAAAGAAACACGATTTAGCAATCACTGGTATCAATGTGGATTTGAATAAAGAACGATAATACGATAATTGTTGTTTGATGTATTTTAAGTATATATAATACAATTTTTGCTATTCATTCAAATAAAAAACTCTTTTATTCTATTTGTACGAATTCGCTACATAATTTTTAAGTGAAATTTGTTGATAATTTTCATAATATAGGAAATACTTGTGTGCTATTCTCTAGAAGATGGTACAATGACCAAAAAATGCTTAATGCCATTTTGGTATACAATTTAAAAAGGCTTTCCAGCTTATAGTTATGTATTCGAAGAACAAGATTATGCATGAGGCTATTCAAAATCAGGGTTTTTACTTATTTTAGTATAAATTATAGTAGTTATATCATATGAATATTACATTATTATCATATATCGTTATGGCTGTAGAACGTATTAAAGATTCTTGTAATTTTGTAATTTAATTGATTATTTTCATTAAGGAAATTATTTTAAATCTAACAAATAAAAATAAATTATTTTTTATTCGTAAAGCATAGAAATGAAACAATCATTGCACAAAACTATTCAGTTTTGTGCAGTCCATTTAATTTTGATCTTATTTAATTAATTTTATTTATTTAACTAATCAATTCATTTTTAAACACTACAATACCAAAGGAATGCTGATGGTAAGAAGTGAAGAGTGAAACGGGAAAAAGGCATAGCAATCCATCTAAGCATCAATTAATTATCAATAATATAATAATAATAATTAATAATTTTTTTACTAATCAATAATTTTTTTACGATAAAAGGTTCCCGCAAATGGGCCTGCAATTCACGAAACCAATTCATTATTTTTAAATTTTAGTTTGTGATTTCTCTATAGTTATTTTGATTTCCTTCTTATCGTGAAGGAAACCGCCTTTACTATCTTGATTGAGATACCGCTTCTTAGTTTTCTTATATATTGTCCATACATATCTAAATTTCTTGTCTAATGTATTTTATAACAAATTTCGTTATCTAATGTATTATATTTAATATTATATGGTGTTAATGAATGATTAAATCAGCTAACTGAGTCTACGTATTTAATATAATTATAAAATAAACAAAACATAGTGATGCTAAATCAAAATTTAATAATTAAATAATAAAATTAATAATTGTTTTTAGATTTTCTATAATTTAAATCAAGTTAAAAAAATGAAATTTAAAATAAACGTCATTTTTATGAATTGACTAATAAATAACAGACGTTATATCAGAATAAGAATTAGAGGTCATCAGGAGGAACTGCTATGCTATCAGGTTTCGGCCCCTAACTCCTCTACCCAACATAGCAGCGGGGCCAAATACATGCTAATGATGTATTTCCTCTGATAAAACTATCTAGTATCTTATTCTAATAAATTAGTATATTATTTATTATCCATCCATAAAAATTTGCCACTTAAGAGTTTAAATTTATTCTTTATATTATTGTGTTGATTTATATATTTTACTATTTTCTGCTTGATGTTATTTTTATAGTAACCTAGTTTAAAATATGTATCTATTAAATTATTTAAATGATTTTGAAGAAAACCAATATCGTTACAAATTGTTGCAATTCTTAAAATTTCATTATTTAATGTATTATATGTTATATTAAATTATATGCATGAATGCTCATGCAAAAATATGTTTCTTGTAAATTTAAATATGTCATCTTTACGATATAAATTAAAAGTAGTTTTACTTGATGTTAATTTAATGTTCATATCTAGATATACACCTTCTTTATCATTAATATTGGTTTTGTTAAGAATAAGGCTTTCTGGGATAAATGTGCTCACTAATTGAATAAAAATTATTAGAATTAAATACACATATATCATCAATATATCGAAACATATATTTCATATATCTTTATATAATTTAGATTTATTTCTTAAACAGATATGAACAAATTCATATTCTTTAAAGCTTAAAAGTAAGTCAGCTATAATTGGGCTACTATTACCACCCATTGGAACACATTTTACTTGTCTAAATATAGATGTCCCTACTTTTAAATAATTTTGATTTATCAAAATATTTAAGGATTCTATTAATTCAATTTTATCCATATATTTATATTTATAAATATAAATATAAAGATCATGCAAAAATGTTTCTTGTGAAAGTCAATTTTTTTGAATTGACTAATAAGTAATACACGATGCGTTAGAATTAGGAATAGAGGTCATCAGGAAGAACTGCTATGTTTTCAGGTATCCGCCCATATTCCTCGACCCAACAGAACAGCGTAGCAAATGCATGCTAATGACGTATTTCCTCTGATGAAACTTAATTATCTATTATCTTTTTCTAACAAAAAGTATATAATTTATTATTCATCCTTAAAATTTTCGATTAAGAGTTTAAATTTGTTTTTAATACCATTTTAATGATTTATATATTTTACAATTTTTTGTCTTGTTTTCTTTTTGTGTTAGAATATTTTATTTATTTTGTTATAAAATATTTTTCAATTAAATTACGAAAATGATTCAGAAGAAAACCAACATCATTAAATATTATGGTAATATATAATATTTTGATATCCAATGTATTATATAAATAGGCTAATTTATCAATGCTAAAGATTAGTGCAATATAATAAAGTTATAAATGATTAAATGCAGAAAGAATAATCTATCTTCCTTAAATTTAACGAATTGAATATAAGGAAGAGAAAAAAACGTACAAATTTTTAAAACATTAAATCTAATACAGAAAGGATAAATAATTATAAGTTAGAGAATTGTATTAAATTCGATACGATGGAACACAAAATGTGCACGATTGATAGTAAACAAAAAATAGAGAAAATAAAATTAATTCAAAATTATCGATATTATTTATTATTGTAAATTGTTCATAATGATCAATTATTGATGAAGAATTACCGGAGTTGGATCAAACAAGAAGGAAAATTTTATTTGATATTTCGCTAACATCTGATAGCATATTCATAAAGTTACAGTAATTTTCTGAAGATGCTAACAGAGGTTAGCGAAATATCAGATAAAATTTCCCCTTTCTTGATACAGCCCAATAATTCATTAATTATTATGGTAACATTTACGTAATATATTATTAATTTAAAAGCTTGTTATTTTTAGAAGTAATGTTCATATACTTTTTAAAAAGTACATTTCATAATTTTCATTATTTCACATTCAAACTAAAGTTACACATTAAAATTCGATTTTTAAATCATATTAATTTTCAAATGCGCCATTTTATTACATTTGAAAATGACATTTTTTGTATAACTTGTAATAATTTTCAATTTCTATTTTCATAATATATGATTTTATTTTATTGAAGAAAAATTAATGTTACTTTGAATATATTTGAATAAAAAACATTTTCAAGAAAAAAGTCAATATTTGTGAAAGTTGTTTTTATCCAATAATTTGATAAATTTTGATGTATGCATAAATAAATATATATAATTTAACAATTCAAATAAGATATTTTAGCTTAAGAAAATTGAAATATCAACAGTTGGAAAAAGAATACTCGTGACAATAAGGACTTCCAAAGGCATGAATATTTTGTTGGTCATCAACGATTGTTAAAGTTGTGTATATACATAACTATACTTGTTTTCATTAAAATGAAATATTAGTCTTGAACTGATTTAAGTTAAAGACTAATATTTAAGTTAACTGATTTAACTGATTTAAGTCTAAATATTAGTCTTTAACTGATTTAAAGTATTTAGATTAATGAAAACAGTATAAATAGAGAGAGTTTCCAAATCAATAATTGTTCATTAAAAATGATCGAAGGCTGAGAAACGAATTAGCCCACTTATTCAAAGTATTCAAAATGGTATAGAAGTACTGTTTTGAGGTATTCAAGCACAAACGACGCAAACCTCGTTACAAATGTTGGCATTACGTATTTTAAAAGTGTGAGTACAAAATAAAGGTTTAAAATACATCCAAAAAATCAAATCAGAGGTCATATTCAGAGTACTGGAAAATATTACGTTGTAGAAACTAGATATTCAATAAAACTACAATGAAACAAACAATAAAAGCTATTATTTTGCAGTAGGTCATACCAACTTTTAAAATACACCCAACAAATTAAATCAAAGCAGAGATCGCATACAGCGTACTGGAAATAGTACGTTGTAGAAACTAGATATTCAATAAAACTACAATGAAAACAAACAAATAAACAATAAAGCTATTATTTTGCAGTAGGTCATACCAATGACTAGGTATGACCATTTCTTCACCCAAAGAAATGGTCATACCTAGTCATTGGTATGACCTACTGCAAAATAATAGCTTTTATTGTTTATTTGTTTGTTTTCATTGTAGTTTTATTGAATATCTAGTTTCTACAACGTACTATTTAATAAAACGTAAGTTATTAAAATTTCTACAACGTAAGTTATTAATAAAACCCTTACTTACCATTTCTTCACGATCAAAATAAAAAATAAATTGCACAAAAATTAATAAATCGAGTGTAGATTCTTCCAGAAATTTAAATTTCAATTTGCAAGTATTTAGAATTGCCTAACTACAGAAGGGAAGTACCAAAAGACTATGTTTGATCATTACAAAATAAGCTTAGTAAATTTCTACTACGTGATTTATCTAAACTTTACGATAATGTTTTTAAGTTTACCACATCTTTATTTAATTAATAGCAGCGTATTTTAAGAGCTGAAAGATGTTGACATGTATTCTAACATGTATACAAATATATTTAATCATGTTTGTGAAGGCGAGCATTCAATTTTTTATAACAGTTCTGACGTATCGAACGCACAATTGTATTACATATTGTGAATTATGAAAGGACAGTATTTATAAAAACAGGCAGATGTAGGATTGTTAACAAAAAAATAACTAGATCTCAATCTAGCATTGTAACATGCACATGATTTTGTTCATCTTAATTTTTCATTTAATTGTAAAGTAATTTTTCAACGTTTCAAAAATTTTTGAAAATATATTTTGATTATGAAATTCGATATTTATTGTTTTAATTTTTACTTTTTACAAAATGTTTATTAATCCGAAATTAAAACGCAAATATCTAGGATATATTCTAGGGAAAACATCATCCATGATAAAGAAAAATAGCAAAATACCTTTAAAATTCTGAATGTGAAAGCAGTAAAAGGTAAAAATTAAAGATATTCAAATCAGATGAGTTGACTGAGTTTCGCTATTTTGTACTATATAGATATAAAAAAATAATAATTATTTTAATATTAAGATTTTATACGATTTAGATTTATATAAACTAAGTATCTTTGAAAAATCCAATTTTTCTGAATTGATTAATAAATAATAAACGATGTGTCAAAATTAAGATTAGAGGTCATCAGGAGAACACGTCATGCTATCAGGTTCACGCATCTATTCATTAGCCATCATATCAGTTGACGAATACATGCTAATGATGCATTTAATCTAATGAAATTCGATTATATATTGTTGAATCTTATTCTAATATATGGTATATTATATTTGCTATTCATCCACATAAAATCTCCCAAGAGTTAAAATTTATTTTTAAAATACTTGCATTACCTATAAATTTTCCAAATTTATGTTTGAACTTGTTTTTATGGAAGGTTAGTTTAAAATATGCATCAATTAAATTTATTTAGTTGATTTATAAGAAAATCAATACCATTACATATTATGTATATTCGTAAAATTTCATTGTTTAATGTGTTATATTTAAAATTATTTAGAATGTGTGAAGAATGTTCACGCAAAAAATGTTTATTTAAATTTTAATATTGCATCTTTAAGGTGTAAGTTAATATTCGTTATAATAAATGTTAATCCAATACTTATATCTAGACAAACATTTTATCACAATTTTATAGCTACCTTTAAATAAGCTAAATCTGAATTTGTACAAAGAGTACTAAAATCGTAAGTATTTATATTCTATTACTCTACAATATATTTTTATGTGCTTTAATTTTTTCATATATTTTATTCATAAAAGGCATTGCATGTTAATCTTTGCTTGTTTTGGATTTTATGTAATTTTGGATTCCAATATAATATATGTTTAGTTTTATTTTCTGACTCTACCTTTACATTTTTGTATAGTATAGAGGTTAGTAATAAGTTCTAAATACATATCGTTATTAATTAATAACGATAATAAATGGGTATTATTAATAAACATTAATAATAGAGGAGTATTAATATTAATGGGTAGAGGAGTTAGGGGCCGAAACCTGATAGCATAGCAGTTCCACCTGATGACCTCTAATTCTTATTCTGATACAACGTCTGTTATTTATTAGTCAATTCATAAAAATTACTTTTATTTTAAATTTCAATTTTTTATTTTAACTTGATTTAAATTATAAAAAATCTTATAACAATTATTAATTTTATTATTTAATTATTAAATTTTGATTTAGCATTATTATGTTTTGTTTATTTTATAATTATATTAAATACGTAGACTTAGTTAGCTGATTTGATTCATTACATAAAAAATGTTTCCTAATTTTCATCTTTGATGTATTATATAGTTATCCTTTTACATAATAAGTTTTATAATTATCTATAATTTTTATTTTATTTATGAAAAAAGATTCTATATAAGAACATATAAAAGACTAGAAATATAATCTATGCTTTTTATCTTTGATGTATTTAAGCTTTTATTATTAATTAGTTTATCAAAGTAAGAATTTAAGTCATTAAATTCTTACTGAATTTAATGAAATCTCTGAATTCCTTTCAGAGGTTTACTCAGGATTAAGTACTGTCGAAGTTGTTTAGCTACATGGCCACACTGTTGAGACCACCTTGTAGTGATGAGTAGACTAAGGTCGAAACGCCTCATTGGAGGCTAGGCGTCTGTGGTAGGCGCATTTCGGGTTAAGCTTTCTGACGAAGATTGTAAAAAAGCATGCATGTTTATACTTTCCTGATCGTCTTAATTAAAAAGTTGTATTGAAACTCTTAAAAGAATTTTTATTAAAATATATTGATTGCAATGACCTTAATTATAATACTACAACGAACGCTACAATTACGATACAGTGTAGATAGCGGTTGATTGTAATAATAATTTTGAAGATATTATATATGAACGTATATTCATATACGCTGCTTTTTCTTGTAAGTTTTCCTACTGTCTTTCGCTGTCAGTCGAAAGGACATTGCGTATGATGCTGTCTTATATAGCATCGATACGGTAGACACGTAGCTACGTTGGTAATAACTGTAATGTCGAGGGAAGAAAACAAGCAAACAAGCTTGTTAGCTTTATTGCTTGCATAATTTTGCATAATTTATATAAATATATAAATATATTTACACATGATATAGATGATATATGTATTAATATTATAATCATAATATTTATTATGACCACAATATTAATAATTATGATACAATAATTATGATAATAATTTTGATACAATCTTAGGATCCGGTTCGAACGCAAAATGCATTTGAGATTAAACGAGCCAAGGCCTTTAATCGAAAAATGACTAATATTTCTGACGGGGATACGTTTATTCAATCTGCATTGTTAAAAAAAGATTAAGAAATGCACACATAAGCAATATGTCAATTTTCAATTAATTAAAATGTCATATTTATAGTTTTAATAAAATACACGATATAATTTTTATTGTAAAAATGTTTTTTATTTATTAACGTCGTATGTTTTTGTATTTTCAACAACTTAACAAACGAAATTTTTTGCATAAAAAAGAAATTTCCCGATAATTTGGAGAACATTTATAAAATTATATAGTTGATTTTTCTTTAATAAATTCCTAATTTTAGGTTGAACGCACAGTTTTTACTTTTCCATTGCTGGATTTAAGATTACTAAACCAGTTTTGGTTTTCACTTCAAATTCATCTAATTAATTCCTATCATTAAATTTAAATAAGTAATACTTAGAATTATAAAAAATATCATAAAATTTTTGAAATAATAAATCATACATTGTCTTTTAGATACTAGTTTCATTATTTTAATTTAATGTATAAAATATAGTTATAGTTATTTGATATGAATTGTATATTTACAAAACAATAATTTAAAAATCAAGATTTATGAGGCTTAGATTTTAAGTTATCTATAATTCAAATTATTGTAGATATAATATGTAATCTAGAACGAAATAGACTTATAATTGATAGACTCGTCTTATGGCTGTAAAGTTATTTTAAGATGCTCTAGCTCAGTGTTTCTCAACCCTTTTTCAATCATCGCCCACTTTTGAACGTTTTTTTTAAATATCGCCCACCTTGACAGAAAAACTGTTTAAAATTTTATATAAATCTTAATATTCATGTAATAATAACAGTAGATATATGGATGTTAAAAACATAATATGTAGATCTGTATTATAAAGTTACAAGCCTCAGTTAGATTATCGATGAATAATAAATAAACCGAATTTGAAAAAATATATAAATACAGAAATTTAATGTGATCCTTGGTTTTGATGTTTTTTACTATTTCCTCAATTTTAGGCTTAAAGTTTGTAAGCTTCATTCTCACGTCACCTCTCGAACATATGTCTATTCTATTTCTTTCTTTAGTTATTATTTTATTTATTGTACTAAAACCACATTCCATTAAATAAGAAGACGGAAAACACAGCAAAATATTGGTCATTTCAGTCCAAGTCGTAGGATATAAAAACTTCGCTGACTGTGTCATACATAATCCAAATTCTCCGAACTTTTCATATTTAAATTCCAATTCTTCATTGCATTGAAGATCGATAAGTTCTTGTTGGACGTTTTCTTTAACACATTCAATATCACAGCCAAAGGGGTCAATCACCCATGGCTTAATATGTAAAGAAAATAAATCCGAAAACCTACTAAGAAATTTCTGCTTTAGAGTAGACAAGTATTCAGAATAATGTAATAAGTCTTGATCAGAAAGAAAATACTACATTTTTCATCTCCTGCATATTTTTAAAGTTTCTCTTCAATAAGTTGTTCTTAAAAACTTCTATGTTCCCTGTAAAGGCCTAAATAGTACGCTTACAGTCGATCAGAGTAACAAGCTTTCCTTGCAATTTCAACGATATTTCATTAAGCTTTCTAAAAATAAATGTCATAAAGTTTATATTGTTTTTATGGGGCATTCAGCTCGTCTCTTCTATCGAATTCCTTTTCTTCTTCCAGAAAAGAAATAATTGTGTCAAATAAGCAAATAAATCTTGTAAGGCAATTACCTTTAGATAACCATCGTATTTCAGTGTGGAGAAGTAATCTATTGTATTGCTCATGATTGTCTTTACAGAAAATCTGAAACAATCTGTCACACTTTGAATTTGTCTTTATCTTGTTTACTACTTGGATGACAAGCCTTAAAGAAGAATGAAGAATAGGAATTATGTTCTTTTCCATTAAGTTATGACGATGTATAATACAGTGGATAGTTAATATTGTTGGACAAATGTTCTTTAAAAATGAAATAAACCCCTTATGTCTTCCAATCATAGCAGGGGCTCCGTCAGTAGCACATGATATCAAATTTTCAAATGGTATTTGTTTTTCTTCGAACCGAGATTCAACAACTTTGAATATTGATGCTCCTGTTGTGTCTGTTTTTAAATACTTCATAAATAACATTTCTTCGTCTATTTGAAAATCGTCATCAATAAAGCGGACATATGACATCAGCAGAGCTCTACTATCGCTAACAGTTGATTCGTCAATTTGAATAGAAAACTTTCTAGTTTTTCAATTAGCTGCCCTTCAACATCTTCAGCCATTTCATCTATTCTTCTTCTAATTGAATCGTTGCTTAGTGGAATTGTATTAATAATTGTTTAGGAATCTAATATTTTTAAAACTGTTTTGAGAAGAATCTCAAATGCGGGTTTTAATAGTGTTTCAGCAACGAAATGCGAGCTACAGGTTTTAAAGATTAGTGCAGCAAATTCATAGGAAGAAATCAGTCCTTTTGAACTTTCAAGTATTTGTTTTTTAAACATACCAGTAAGAGTTGGACGTTTTTCAAAAATTTCTTTTTCTATTTGAAAATATTCAATTCCTTTATCTAATTTTTCAGCATGGACTCTTTTCTGGTGTTCGAGGAGCTATGAAGGTTTCATAGCTTCATTAGAGAACGGTCTGCGACATAAAAGACAGAATGGAATATCTTTCTCATAGGGACTTTCTATGAATCCAAAAGCTAAATACTCTGATACTCTGCACTGTATTTGCGCCATATATTTTTTATTCTGTCATAGTAAGGGATAATTTTTATAAAAAAAACTAGAAAGAAATATATAAACTGTAATAAAAATCAATATGGTGCCAAAAATCATTTTTACCATGCAATTAATAACAAATTCGACTTTTTTTTATTAAAAAACGACTTACACATTTAAAAGTTAAAGTTTCCTGCATGTGAACATTAAAATCTTGTGTAGATTTAAAAATAAATGTTTAAGAAATAAATTTAAACTTTTACATCAAAAAATTTGTAAGACTTTTCTTCTATATTTTTACCAATTTTCACAAACAAAATCGCCCACCTGAAAAATATTTTCGCCCACTAGTGGGCGATATCGCCCAGGTTAAGAACCCCTGCTCTAGCTTATTGGAGCCATAAACTGTTGTTAATTTTATAAATTTATAGTTGACTGATATATACACATACCATAATTTTCTGATTAAACAGCGTTATTTTAAAATTATGGAAACCAAGGAAAACAATTCTTATTATCAAAATCAAATTAATGTGTTCTTTATTTTGATAGTTACAACTATCATCTTTATAGAAAAATCGTAAGGTATTTTTCTGAAATTAATAGCAGTGGCTATTGAAAAATAGAACACTCAATTTTATATATCTTTCCTATGAATTCTTAATTCAGATTTTAATTTACAATGTAAATGTTTTACATGACTATATTTTTTATCAAGAAAACTGTAATACAAAATTTTTATTTTAAAGAAAGTTTACTCGCAATCAAATTTTACATAAATTTGAATTTTTGAATTTTTGAATTTGTAAATACATATATTACGTTTATATTTAAAATTTAGAGAAATATAAAAAATATTATTTTTGCTTATTAAAAAGATAAAAAAAATAATTTTTTTGGTTTTGTAAAACTAAAATAAAAAGATTGATAATAGGACGCTTCTGTCAATTTTATTAAAAACTAATGAAGATTGCAATACAGCAATGTATATAATGTATATGCAAGTATATCAATGTATATCGTTGTATAAATCATTTCAAAATGTAAAGTATATGATCTAACTTGCGAAACAAACATTTCCTAAAAAATATTGGATCGAATTATTAATTAAAATACGAATTTATTAAGCAAATTGACCTTACAGCTGTGGATAAATAAATAACGTTTTGACCGACACATCCTTGATCTAGTGTTGGATGGCTGTCTTTTAAAGTATGTAGAAATTACTAATAAAAAATGCTCTATCGTTATATAGCCCTCTATTCATTTAAATATTTTATATAAAAGAATAAACCAAAATTGACTAAGCATTTCACAATGATAAAAATAAAGATATACAAGATGTATTTTGAAGGTTACACTGTTGACTAATTAGCTTAATATTACGAAAAATATGAGCACAACGATGAACTGCTGATATAAATTAGTATCTTATTCATTCATCGTTGTTGAATGTATATTGAAATAAAATGTTGTAATGATATATCCCATTGCAGCAACATTCGGGACATAAAAATAACATGTTACTATAGTATGTTTTAAACGGTATAAATATCTACTAAAAGACAAATATATATATGAATAACAAAGACTATATGTGTTATGATGAGCGGCCAATACAAATAGCAAAGAACAATACACAATGAGTATTATATAAAAACTGTTTAATCTGTTTGTATCGTGATTACATTGCTATATATCTGTATTACAACGAGATAATTCGCTTCTTCAAATTTAGAATACTTAAATTTGACACAGCGATTGTGTATAAATATAAAACAAACACAACTGATCTTTATCGCGAATAAGGATGATACTAAATTGTGTTTCTGTGTACTCCTGTAGCTCCAACAACAGCGGAGGTATTAGGTGACAAATCATTTGCGGATCGAGATTGCTTTCTATAAACTCCGGAACCTGCCGTGCCGCTCGCAGGAACAGTACCGCCGCTACTTGCTGCCACTGCATGACCAGCACCCATCATACTGACCTTTTAATAAGTATCAAAATGAATAAGCATAAGAAGATTCTAATTTGTTATTTATCTGTAATAATGTCCTTTTATTTACATAAAATAGCATAAAATATAAAATACAATACATCATTTCAGTAAATACAGAACAAATGGAACAAATTTGAAAAATCTTTTGCTTTATGCATACAGTGAAGTTTTATATTACGTAATAATTTACTCATTTATTCTAATATATGCTATATTATATTTGCTATTCATCCACATAAAATCTCCCAAGAGTTAAAATTTATTTTTAAAATACTTGGATTACCTATAAATTTTCCAAATTTATGTTTGAACTTGTTTTTATAGAAGGTTAGTTTAAAATATGTATCAATTAAATTATTTTATGAAATTAAATTATTTCAATTAAATTATCTTATATATCAAATTATTCTCATTTAGGTACAGCGAGTAAATTTACATCCTCTTTAACAAATCATCTACAGTAATAAAATTAATTTAACTAAACGTTAAGACGGGAAATAATAACAAAAGTCTTTTATAAAGCCTATGTAATTTTAGTATGTAGTTCCGGTGTCATTATAAAGATAATGCATCCATATTTTTATGTGGAATAATGTTTATCGAAGTCTTTATTGTGTACTTTCCAATTATTATGTATTATGGCAAGTATCGAAACATCAACCGACTTACATTCCATCTGCAAATGATAGTGTTAGTTTTTTTAATATATATATTTGACATATTTAACTAACCGTGTTAATATCTCGTAACAGTGATGTAACAACACGGTTATATTTTCTGAACATTATGCTATCAAATTGCACCGTTGACATATGATTTTGGTAATTTATCTCAGAAATATTAATATTGGCTGCTTAGTTTAATCCTAACCTACAAGATAATGTTTATCAGATTTATGAATGAGTAGGGAAATTTTTTAACTAGAGTGAATAGCGTAGCACAACTGATAAACTAATCAACTTTCAAATTAATCCTTGAACGATTTAAACTAATTCAAATCTGGTTTTACATACGCAACGCAATATACTTGCTTTTAAATGTGAATCAAGACCATCTAGTTTCATTAACTTACTGGTAAAGTGTTTTTGACGTGGTGACTGAAAGTTGACCGTTCATAATGAACATGGATTATTCCAAATATACGTTATAATAAATATACCAGCAAATCCAAAATTTGAAGCAGGACTCGGTGCCACTCAAATGCTCGACTTTCGGAATCACTCTTGTACTTTTGTACGCTCACTTTTGGAATCACTATGTTAGATGATCGTAGTCTGATAAGGCCTTAAAATTTTAGCTATCTTATAAAAATAGTAAGATGGTAAGGGAACTATGACAATTTAGTAAGAATTTAGTTTAAAATTGAGTCAAATGTTTTTATTTTAAATCAGGTGACATTAAGTTAATTTTGTAGGATTCGTATTCTTCCTTCACATTAGTGTTATTCCGTTTTATTCATTTAGATACCCTAGTATGTGTTATGATTTTGTGAAAATTTAATTTTACAATGTTCAAAATTTTTATTTTAAAACTATTAACATCGTATTTATTCAGTTAGCTAATTATAAATATTTTTTTCGAAAAATATTCGAAATATATTTTTTTAATTAATTTTATAAAAGTCAAATAATTTGCATAAAAACTAAAAATAAGTTCATATATTATACATTATTACATGTTAATTTATGCTAATTAAGTTATTAATTAAAGTTAATTAATTTATGTTATTCAAGTTCATGTTATTTACTTTTGTTTTTCCTATAAATGCTAAGAAAAACTATGTTATTGTGAATGTTTTTAATGTTACACTCGATATGCATGTGAGCTTAAATTTCTTGTCAATTTTCAAGATGCGCTTTTTATTTTGCTATAAAAACGCAGCTGATAGCTACTATCTTTCCTTAAACATAATTACAATTTAACTTTTTTATTTTTTGAAGCAGAATTCAATTGCTTTTACGCAATTGCTAGCTACTATCTTCCCTTAAATCGCTAAACATAATTCAAACCAAATTTGCTGCACAGCCTTATCTGTGGGCGTATACACACAAGTCTCTACGCTAATATTTATTATATAAGAATTTGATCACTAATTCTCTAAAAACTAAGTAAGATATAATTTTAAGATCAAATTCGCTGTTTTTAAGAATTTCATTTTGAAAACTAATTTCTATTGATTTCCTCCCCTTAGAGTTTTTACGACATATATAAATTCACCTTCATTCCTTGTCTCACGAACATGTCAATATAACATTCTCTCATATAACTCCACAGATATCTCATTATGAAAAAATCATCAAATTAATTTATTTTCTGTCATTCCTCGGTTTGTAAAACTAGATAAGTACTGACAGTTGGTATATTACCAAAAATTTCATTTAATATATTACTTCGACAATATATGAATTTTATTAATTTCATTTAACATATGATATGAATTTTATTTGTTGATTTATGAATACAAATGTTTAAAATAATCGTATTTAAAACGTTTTATTCATTTAAAAATATTTACGTGGAATATTGTCCTTTTAAAATTCAAACATCAATTTGTAAGAATTAGATCAGTTAACTGCATCTACCTATTTTTAACTATATTAATTTTGATTAATATTTTTTTTATTTTTTAAAAAATATCAATAATAAATATTTCAATTTTAAGATTTTCTATAATTCAGATTTATCTAAAGTAAAAAGAATTGAAATTATTTTTTTCTTAATTGATTAATAAATAATAAATAATGCATTAGAATAAAGATTAATACTAATGTTTAACAATTTTTAATAAAAATTATTAAATAATATATCCGTGTTAATAATCCTATTATAATCTAATATATAATCAACATTATAATCCTGATTATATAGCAATAGGTAAAAGCAAACAAAATTGAACGGAAAAAATGAAAAAATACTAAAATGTTTAGTAATAGCTTTAGCAGTCGAAGTGATTAATCTTTTTCACAGCTCTTGCTCTTACTTGTTTACTTCCATTTTACTGAAAATTCTAATACTTTCATTGACAAAACTATTAAAATTATGTAAGTGACATTTCGAGTAGGACGAAACCTATAACTGTATGTGCAGCAAATAGCTGCTACAACTGTTATCACAAGATATACAAAAAATAAATTCGGTATTTTTGGTAACATGTTAATAAATTGGTTTAACAAACGCCTAAAAACAAGAGTTCAGGTTTTCATTCGTTTGTCAAAGGTCGCTCGGTCCATTCAGCAGTTGGTGAGGTGGAGCAGTTTTGTCGGGATAATAACCATCGTCTAGTTGTGGCTGTTTTCCTTGGTTTTTCTGCTGCATTTGACCGCATCTCCATTCCTTTTGTGATCTCTTCTCTTAGGTCCCTCGGGATGCCTGCGAGAATTGTGAACAGGGTGGAGATCCTGCTGTACACCAAGCGATTTTACTATGGAGATGACCCTGAAGCGCGTCAGTTCTACCCTATTACGGGTGAGCTTCAAGGTTCCCCACTTTCTCCAATCTTGTATCTTGCTGCCTCTATTAAATTATTCAAAATATTTAAACGCGAACAACGTCTAGTGGTGTACGCTGATGACACCACAGCCCTATTCACTGGACGCAGGTGTATAGACGTAGTCTCTGACATCAGCCGCCTATTTTTAAGATTAAAAGACCAGTAACCCAAATCCAATCTTGTTTTAAACTCCGCCAAATTGCGGGTGGTCGTCTTTCATGGCACCCTTGCAACAAAGAAAAAACTTAAGAGATTAGCACTCTCTGCGCTCTCCTCCATATTTGCCTCCGAACCACTCCCGACCTTCATAAGTAGAGTAAAATACCTGGGGTTCACTGTTACGGTGAACTGGTCAGCGAAAGCTGACCTGGATATACTCAAACGTATCCTGAAGAAAGCTAGGTATGCCCTGAAACGGGTTCAGCGTCTGTCGTAAAAATGGAAAATCCAGGTGCGTCTTTGGGGAACCTGGGCTATCTCGGGATTAGTCTTCTTATCGAGAGAACGTCCCCTGAGCAAAGTCTAAGGTTTCTTAAGATCCTCGTCTCTCGTTTACCCAGCATAGTCCGCACCAATTGGATTCTTCGGGGGGGTGAAATACCCCGGGTGGTTCAGCCGGAAGGCGCGTGGTGAATCGGTTGGAGGGATCAGATCCCACTGGATTTGAGGCCGTAAAGATTGGAAGGCTTCTGACGAAAGAAGTGATATTTCGTTTCTTAATTAACTGTAATCCTTGTACTGGGTTTTGTGACTTGTTGCATGTATTTTTCTTGATTTAAGCAAGTATTTAGTTATTTAAAAACAAGATAGCGCGGTTTAGGCCGGATTGCAATATTTAGATTAAGGGATAGAAACAAACGCGGAGAGACAAATTGGTTCAAACATACTATTGATTTTTAAAAATCACAATTTGTACGTCATTTAAAAATGCTTATAGTTTCACTTTAGGTAAGCCTGTTTCTTTATTCTATAAAAAAAGATCATTTTCTAAATAAGAAAGATATAGTCAGTGATAAAACTTAATCACTTAACAAATGAACTCCTTAATAAGTTATCACTATATTTCATTTATTGTTCTTATGTTCGAGATGGTTACATTTTATCAAAATACTATCAGAGCATGGCTTATAACTGATACTAATGAAATTCAAAAGAATTTAAAAAGCTGTCATGAAACTAATTTTGACGATTAATATTATTACGTCTTCACCGCAATGTAAACAGAATACCTAAATAACAAAGCTTTTTCCATATTTAGGAAACCTAGCTAAAATTAAATTTATCCTTCCATGCTAAAAGACTACATGTCAACAAATAACCACAGGCCATTGACATTTACTAAAAGACAACAGTCAATAGATTACATGTCATATATCACATGCCATATATCTTTACGATTTAAGTGATTAGTAGAACTTGGGATTAGGATTAATTTAAGATATATTCAACAGGAAACTGATCATAATGGATTAGAAACATCCACAAAATCCACCATAACTTTTTAATTAAACATTCCATGCAAAATTATATTTTGTTGAGATATTTCCGGACCTCGTCGACTAACTTGTATTTTAGCTGGCTACATAATAGCTTCAGCTATCAGATCGCATTACGACAGAAAGCATGCTGTCCAGACAACTCCACAGAGCGGGACTCATCAGTGGACGTCTCTGAATCATCGTTGTTTCGTCCCTCAGCATGCACTATATTGACGATACACATGGTGGTCCTCCATCAGATTGAAATGAGTCATTGAAATCGTGTTGTTGGTAGTCGGTTAAATTTCATTTTGTTGAGATATTTCCGGACCTCTTAGACTAACTTGTATTTTAGCTTGTTACATAATAGCTTCAGCTATCAGATCGCATTACGACAGAAAGCATGCTGTCCAGACAACTCCACAGAGCGGGACTCATCAGTGGACGTTTCTGAATCATCGTTGTTTCGTCCCTCAGCATGCACTATATTGACGATACACATGGTGGTCCTTTATCAGATTGAAATGAGTCATTGAAATCGTGTTGTTGGTAGTCGGTTAAATTTCATTTTGTTGAGATATTTCCGGACCTCTTAGACTAACTTGTATTTTAGCTTGTTACATAATAGCTTCAGCTATCAGATCGCATTACGACAGAAAGCATGCTGTCCAGACAACTCCACAGAGCGGGACTCATCAGTGGACGTTTCTGAATCATCGTTGTTTCGTCCCTCAGCATGCACTATATTGACGATACACATGGTGGTCCTCCATCAGATTGAAATGAGTCATTGAAATCGTCTTGTTGGTAGTCGGTTGAATTTCATTTTGTTGAGATATTTCCGGACCTCTTCGACTAACTTGTATTTTAGCTGGCTACATAATAGCTTCAGCTATCAGGTCGCATTACGACAGAAAGCATGCTGTCCAGACAACTCCACAGAGCGGGACTCATCAGTGGACGTCTCTGAATCATCGTTGTTTCGTCCCTCAGCATGCACTATATTGACGATACACATGGTGGTCCTCCATCAGATTGAAATGAGTCATTGAAATCGTCTTGTTGGTAGTCGGTTGAATTTCATTTTGTTGAGATATTTCCGGACCTCTTCGACTAACTTGTATTTTAGCTGGCTACATAATAGCTTCAGCTATCAGATCGCATTACGACAGAAAGCATGCTGTCCAGACAACTCCACAGAGCGGGACTCATCAGTGGACGTCTCTGTATCATCGTTGTTTCGTCCCTCAGCATGCACTATATTGACGATACACATGGTGGTCCTCCATCAGATTGAAATGAGTCATTGAAATCGTCTTGTTGGTAGTCGGTTGAATTTCATTTTGTTGAGATATTTCCGGACCTCTTCGACTAACTTGTATAGTGCATGCTGAGGGACGAAACAACGATGATACAGAGACGTCCACTGATGAGTCCCGCTATGTGGAGTTGTCTGGACAGCATGCTTTCTGTCGTAATGCGACCTGATAGCTGAAGCTATTATGTAGCCAGCTAAAATACAAGTTAGTCGAAGAGGTCCGGAAATATCTCAACAAAATGAAATTCAACCGACTACCAACAAGACGATTTCAATGACTCATTTCAATCTGATGGAGGACCACCATGTGTATCGTCAATATAGTGCATGCTGAGGGACGAAACAACGATGATTCAGAGACGTCCACTGATGAGTCCCGCTCTATGGAGTTGTCTGGACAGCATGCTTTCTGTCGTAATGCGACCTGATAGCTGAAGCTATTATGTAGCCAGCTAAAATACAAGTCAGTCGAAGAGGTCCCAAAATATCTCAACAAAATGAAATTCAACCGACTACCAACAAGACGATTTCAATGACTCATTTCAATCTGATGGAGGACCACCATGTGTATCGTCAATATAGTGCATGCTGAGGGACGAAACAACGATGATTCAGAGACGTCCACTGATGAGTCCCGCTCTGTGGAGTTGTTTGGACAGCATGCTTTCTGTCGTAATGCGATCTGAAAGCTGAAGCTATTATGTAGCCAGCTAAAATACAAGTTAGTCGAAGAGGTCCGGAAATATCTCAACAAAATGAAATTCAACCGATTACCAACAAGACGATTTCAATGACTCAAAATTATTATACTTTAATTTATCCGTGTAAGGAAACTTTTCTGAATGAATGGTAAATACAAACAAATTAACGATCATAATAGTCAATAATAAATTTAAAACGTACTTTGGTATGCATATTTTAATCACCAAACGTCTAGCACGTCGATTTTTTTACGCTAATATCTCATTTTATGGATTTACTTTATATTGTATTCTCTATAGTGATGTCATTTCATTTATGGATAGTATTAAGGCTATAGTGGAAATTATGACAATGTAGTAACTTCTGATTGCGGATTAGATATTTAGATCATCATATAATTATCAAAGAGATTCTACAATTATCGAAGGCGTTTCATAATTCATTTGATATGTCGATGGACGCTTAGGATTATGTCAGATATATTCTGGTCTATAACGCTCTCGACAGATGCTTTATCATTATGAGAGATGCCAAACGACTCCCGCGAGTGATCATCTTTGGATCGTTCCTGTCACGTTCAATACAACCATCCATTGGAAGGAAGTTTTCATTGTTCGTTGAGGTTGTGTTCATTTCCCATCTTGATGGTTGATTATGATTGAACAAGTCTTGATGGTAATTCTTGACTCGTTAATAAAAGTATGTGCAGACACTACTTTCTTTATCAACCTATTAGCGAACGTGATCATAAGAAGGATTCTAATTTAGCAGCGCCACAATGCCTGTGCTGGTATTGTGTTTGTTGGCAAGATTGTCTACGCAATACGACTGGTCTGGAATTGGCTAGCTGTGTCGTTTGTTATACTTGTGTTGGACCCAGACCACCACTCAAATTTAAATATACGTTCGTGCAATGTGCAATTTGTTTCTGTACATAGCAGATCAGACCGATTGTAAAATGTTAAGCAGTAAATACTCTACTTTCTCTATTGGCATTTGCTGAGATATTAGATCACGCTCGATTTACTTCCATACAATTTCATTGTCTTTCTAATTAAAATTTTATTGTAGGATTACAGAGTTGAACCACTTGTTAAAATGTCTAAAGCGTGGAAATACGAAATCAGCTGGTAACACTTAAATGAACGTGCTTGGCCTTAATTTAGACTGATGTTTCGTGGAAGATAACAAATAAGATCTGCAAATATAAATCGTGAAACTTGTCATATCTGAAAATGGATAAGCAAAATGAAAACGGAAGTATTCGTCTACCGCAACGAACAATAATCAAGTGCGTGAATTTGTAGGCAATGGCCCCTTGAAATCGATTAGTAAGCGCTCAAATTGTTGACTGCCGTTAATCAAATGGCAATTGGCTCCTCTATGATATATAAACTTAAATTAAGCATAAATTTCACAACTATCAGTGACTTCACGCACATATTGAATCAAAAAGGGGAAATTCTAATCTTTACTAGATGTGCAATAAAAGTAATACCTGAATCATAAAAATAAGTTGTGTAATGCATGCAAATCGTTCAATATTTATTTGTTGATGACGGTACATGTGATAAGGTAAGATAATACATATCCGTATACATTAAATTTACCAGGCAGATAGATAACATCGAATGGCAAGGTGCAAACTCAGCTCGTCATCAAATCCTTTTTGAATTTTTATTCGACTTCGGTGGGATTGGTCAAATATATATGCAATTTTTTGGATTCGTAATCAGTTAAAAACGAAATCAGTCGTAATCAGCTAAGACCAAAGCAGGGGATGATTTCAAGTTTATTAAAGTATCTACTGTACCTAATGTTTTCTTTTCGTTCAAATTCTTCGCGTAAGACAAATGATTCAAATCTGTCAGTATTCGGATCCATTTAGAATCGGATATCGTGTCCTATGTTGATCATATTAATCGAGCCACGTGATGTTGTGGATACACAGCGTGGTTTTGCATAATTTAGTGTTAAACCGTATTTAGAGATGATTTGTATAACATTTTGAAGATTTGATTTAAGCTGTGATTGTAAATGACCATATACAACGATTTCGTCAAGATATACAAACGTGTCATGCAAAGACTTGGGTATTATATCATCAATAATTCTCCGAAAGGTCGCAGGTATGTTTGTCGGTCCAAATGATACTCTAATCGATTAATATGAGCTCCCGTTAGCTTGAAAAGCAGTAAAATAGAGTTCACATTCTTCTAAAGTGATTTGATGATACGCCAATGTTAAATCTAAATTTATAAAAAAAGTATATATCTACTCCACTAGAACGTCAATTCTGGATGGAAGAAAAACGTCTTGATGAACATACATGCTAATTTTTTGGGAATAATCCACGACTAACCTCATCTTTCCGGTGGAATTTGTTAACAACCTCTCTAAGCTTATTAACTAAGCTCGATTATTTGTATTTTGAGCATTTGACATATTTCGGATTTCACGAACTAAAAGTGGTCGCTTGGCAACCATCGAAATTTTGTAGTAATCGGTTTGATCGATTGGTTAAAGGTGAAAATAATAAGTGACCAATGTCACGAACTAAAAGTGGTCGCTTGGCAACCATCGAAATTTTGTAGTAACTGGTTTGATCGAAATTTGATTGGCAACCAAAAAAATGATTGGCAACCATCGAAATTTTGTAGTAATCGGTTTGATCGATTGGTTTGAGGTGAACATAATAAGTGACCGATGCCGTTTCTGACCGTGATGGTCCCAACTAATAGATCAAATTATTTCTGCCAAATTGAAACAAGTTTATTGAAATTTGACATAAACGGTGTCAAAATTTTGTCTTAAAATTTGTCTTAAAATTTGTCATAAACGGTGTTGATGCTAACGGATACCCTAATAGCATCGACACACATATTCGGGAGTACCAGGAATCGAATGTTATCGGCAGTACAATGTTAAAAAGTAGATTTATTTTTACGTGGCAAATGCGTGCTGGCACACGCTTACATGACCACGAAGAAAAAATAAACACAAGTCCAAATCATGTGTCGAGAAGATAGGAACGAAGTTTGGTATTTAGATGTGATAAAGGAGGGAGTGTGGCGGACGTCGATAGGGAGCTGATTCCAGGCGTGGGGAGTGGCGACAAGAAAGGATCGGAGACCGTAGTTGTTATAGTAATTGGGAACGTGAAGTAAAAGGGAATTACGGGAACGCAGTTATAGAGAGGTGGGGCGAGTGTCGTCTAAGAAAGGAGGTTGATGAACGATGGGAATCCGATAGCGATGAGACGAAAAGTTACGAAAAGAAGGCGGAGTTGTATGCGGATGTGAATGGTCGGCCAGGAGAGTTGGGCAAGATATGTGGATGTGTAGTCAAAGCGACGGAGACGTAAAAGCATTCGAATGGCGGGGTTGATGATGCGTTGTAGGGGTAGGATGATGGATTTTGAAGAATTGGCGAAAAGGTTGAGGCAGTAATCGATTTTAAGGAAGATAAGTGATGAAAGAAGATACCTACAAAAACGGAAGTCGATAAGGGGTGGATACGGCGGCTGTCACGGATAATTTAGTTAGACGAGCGGATATTGTAGTGGACGAAGGGTTTAGATCATCAAAATGGAATCCTAAGAAAGTGAGATTGTGGACTATGGGAATGATTGATAAGGCTTAATAATTGAATGATTGTTACGGGTGAGAATCCACATTATTTTGGACTTGTCGGGGTTTATAACGAGATGAATATGGAGAGACGTTTGTAGAAAGAAGAAAGACAGTTGGAGGCAGAAATTTCGTTATCGTGTATGTGATGGGCTGGTGCATGAGCATAAATGAGGATGTCATCAGCGTATTGCATGACGTTAAATGAGTCAGGTTTGATAAACGGAGAAAAATCGCCGAGTATAAGAGAGAAAAGCAGGGGTTGTTTAATAGGCGAAGTGAAAATCGAAGACGCCATATTCACTGTACTTGTGAAGCGTGGCTGACGAAGTTTCGATTTTCAGCGACACAATCATCCCATACATTTTTCGAACCGCTAGTATCGATTAAAGCTTGAGCTTTATAATTATAGTACTTTTATTATGTCCTGCATTGTCTTTTGGTTATGTTGGAAGAGGTAGGAGTTAAGTAGCTTGAAATAAGATCACTCTGACTGGATCAACACTGTAGTTATCCTAAGAATAGTATTTTTCTAACACCGCCAACAGAGTTACTCGTGCGCAGTTGTGTAGTTGTTTAGACTGTTCAACACAAAAGGGCTAAAATATTCACTTCTAATAAATTAATAAAATGTCGAAAATCGAATTAATTGTATACATTGAAAATTAATGACGAGGTTAGATGAATTCAGTAGTTATTGTTGGCTTTGCGGACGGCCCTACTAATCAGTCAGTGTTCAAGCTCAATATTGGGCTCAATTCCGACAGACGGGCTTGATAGCGGGCTCAATTGCGGCAGACGACGTCACTTGGGTTAATCTCGATGCAACAAAATTGCGAACACCATTATGCCTTATTGTTGGTAGACCTCCAACTTGACACGCAAGGCAATGTCTGAGTTCAAAAACTTTACCTTAGGTACAATTTAGTGGTGCATTAGGAGGTAGCCAACCATACCTTATAGCAAGAGCGTCTTAAAATTGGCGTTTACTCAAATATCGTTTAAAACCCACTATTGGTTTTGTCTATAGCCAAGTTGATGTTCCGGACGTGATAAATAGTTTAAGATGAAGGTAAAATATGTTATTATTATTATGTAGACAACGTTACGAGCATAGCTCACAGTTGCTGACAAATCGATAGTCAAAATAAAAGAAAAGAAAAAATCAAAAACAAATCAGTTAACAATTTAAAATAATCTGTCGTTTAAAGAGCTCACGAGTTCCCGCATTTACAATATCATCGCTTAAACGATTCCATGAATTTATGAGAGAATTCCATGATTCCATGAATTATTCGTTGTCCAAATTGAATCGTCCTAGAATGTACTATTCGTTGGCGACTAAGATAAAACGAGTGACCTCGCAAAGCTCGAGTTGATCGAATGTTGAAGAGCCCACGCAACACATGGTGTTCATTGTGAAATACCTCCCATACAAGACACAGATCCCGCGAGTCACGAATATCACATAATGACTGCATATTTAAAGACCGAAGACGGTCCTCGTAAGGAAGTTCTCTCAAAGAATGTACTAATTTTGTTGCCCTACGTAGCACCTTCTCAAGTCGATTAATCTCATCTCTGGTTCGAGGGTATGAACATTGAGAAGCATATAACAAATGACTTAGTACAAAAGCGTTTGCAAGAACTCTAAAAGAACGTGGACTCACATAGCTGAATGATCGGCGAAGGAAACCAACCATACGCATGGCCTTCGAACAAATGTACTCAGTGTTTTGGCGAGTGGAGAAATCATCCGTTATCAATACGCCAAGATCTTTATAGCTCGAAACCAATTTAATCACTCGATCCCCGAGATGATATATCGGCACTGGAACAATATTACGTGATCGAATGTGCATGCAAGTGCACTTCGAGGCATTAACAGACAGACCATTAGAACGTGCCCACTTAAGAACCGTGTCAATATCTGATTGAAGAATGTTACGATCATAATTCGACTTGATGGCTCTCCAAATTTTTAAATCGTCAGCAAATAATAATGAATGCGAACTTATTACACTGGGTAGATCGTTGATGAAAATACAAAACAGCAAAGGACCCAATACAGACCCTTGCGGGACACCGGCATTAACTGGATAATGCTCGGAAAGGGTACCGTTAATGGCGACCTGGTATGTGCGACCAGAAAGAAAGTTGCATATCCAACGAATGATAATTGGATTGATTTTTAATGCACTTATCTTCATAATCAACTTGTCATGGGGTACATGATCAAATGCTTTGGAGAAGTCAAAAAATATGACATCGACAGCATACCCCTCATCCACTATGGAACCCCAACTTTCCTGTGCCAATAAAAGGTTGGTTACTGTGGAACAGTTTTTACGGAATCCGTGCTGATTAGTAGAAAGTAACCTGTATGATTCTAGGTAGCTACTGATTATCCGATAAAGTAATCTCTCTAATACACGACACGATACAGAGGTTAAACTAACCGGTCGGTAGTTATCTACACATGATCGATCACCTTTCTTATGAAGCGGCTTAATGATAGAGCGTTTCCATGCATTCGGGACTATACCGTAATATAATGATGCTATATATATCCTATATAAAGGCGCAGCAATGACATCATGTTCGCAAAGTTGAAGCAGTATCCCGCCTCTCTCCACAATACATTTATTTTCTTTTCTGAGAGAGACGGTGATTTTATTTTTTGTCATTTAATGCGCTTCGTGTAATATGTTCTAGTAGTGGATTGCACATTAGTCTCGAGTTTAGAAATTTTCTTTCCGGTTCATCATTAAATTCAACTATCCCAAGGCCTCCAAATTGTTTTGGCAACAATAATATATTGACAGATTCCTCATCCGTTATTAAACATGTTATTGCTGGAATAAGCTGCTTAAACAGTGAATCAGACAGTCTGGCCTATGAATTTAGACTCCCTTCATATATTCTTTGCACATAGGTTCACTTATACTGGAACAACTAAGTCATCGCCACATCTGCAATATGAGGATTCAGTTTTGCAACGTTTGTAAGGTTGGATACTAGGTCAACCGAACGCCTAACTTTTTCAGTGATAAATTTGTAGACAAAAGATTGTGTTCCAATAACCGATTCCAAAATTCGTGTTCCATTTGTGACTATTTTAACTCCGCATCCATGAAATCCAATTTACGAAGAAGCAAAATTTGGTTAATGCACTACTACTTGACATTTTTGCTCTTTAAGTATAAATTCATACTTGTGTGCATTTTATCTTAGGAGGTTCCAAACCTTGACGAAGCTCTCAATCTTCCCTACACAATTCGCATCGTCCGCATGCCATCTGTGAGATACATCTGGCACTAAAGATTGAATCCGTATAATTAAAGGTAAAGAAGCTGCGGCAAAGGTACTCGTTGAAAGTGGGTCACCTTGTGTGAACCCTTCTTCCACATAGATAATATTACCATCGACACAATGAAGTAGGGTCAGTTTAGAGATTTGCCATTGGTGTTAACATAGATGGACAAACAAACTATATTTTTCAACGCTATATTTCTATTTATACAGTTGAATGCGTTTGATGCATCTACTTGCAGAATCGCAGCATATTGAGATTGTCTAAATCGCTCAGCAACTGGGTAAACTGCGGCTTCCACTCCACAATGCTGACCGGCACGCAGCTGTTTAAGACCTGCCACTGATTGTAAATCTTGTATAATCTCGCATACAACTTTCCCTATGATTATCCTTTCGACGTTCCCGATTCCAATAGGCTGAGCCCCAGGATTCTTGTCAAGGAGAATGAGACGGCTAGCCGTAAAAGCATTGAGAGTACCAGATGGCATTAACGAGGTAGCGATTGTGACTGCTAAACTAACTAAATATTCTGCTAATTTAATCGAACTATGACCAAATGACTCTAGCATGATACACCAATTATGCGCGTCGATGCCTGAGGGGCCTGCAGATCCTTGTGTGTGACGTGCAGCGGAAATGATATTATTTGACGAAACAGATTCAAGCCTGATTTGATGATGATTGACGAATCCAGCAACCGGACCTTTTAATATCGGTCTGAATAAACTTTTCTTGAATTAGGATGTAATTGTTTGAGTTTTTCCCTCCCCGTTATTCCACCTATGTAATCTCCCAATTTCAGCTTCGGGGTTTTCAAGTATTCGAATCGCTGTTTCAATCTTGCCCTGATGCATTAATCTACAAAACCTATTAGTCCATTTTGCAGTAGAAATAGAACAATGGGATTTACATTGTGTAGGTTCATTTTGTAAATAATGAGCTTCCGACTATAGGACTAGTAGTTCATGGTCTGCCCAAAGCTTAAGTCGTCGTTGAATGTCTGATCTTAATAGGCAAAGTACCAATTGGCATATCACAACTATCGACTTGAGAGTAGAGGGCATGTTCAGAGTTTAAACTATCTTGTTATCTCTATTAACTACTTAGATTTGAGATCTAAAGTAAATACAATCAATCCAGTTCCAGATCAATCCAGTTCCAGATCAATCCAGTTCCAGATCAATCCAGTTCCAGATCAATCCAGTTCCAGATCAATCCAGTTCCAGATCAATCCAGTTCCAGATCAATCCAGTTCCAGATCAATCCAGCAAATTTAACAGTTTTAACGCACAAGGACGTCGATTGAATGACGTAAGAAGACAGCTACGACCGACAACAACTGTGCTCAACTACAAGTACAATGCTCGACACACGACTGTAGCGTCTGGACTACAATCGCATGCGACAGCAGTAAGTCTAAAGAAGACTTCATATGCGGCTTTTGTGCCAACAAACTCATACGCGACCTCTCCCATATGAACATGTCAACCTCCAACGTATCGACTCAAACCACCCCAGTCGTTTCTGATATCCTTTGTTAACCCACTGATCCTGTCATCACATGCACTTCTAATCCCATGTCTTCACTTCCCGACACCCCACGTATCTTCCCTTATGTCTCGTTTCTCAATAACCTACATCTCTCAATCGAAATAAAAATAACATCCACCAACCTCCGCAATCTTTCCACTCATAACCTTTCCTCACATCGCTCACCACCCTCTCTATTATCCAAATCCTCTGTGTCTTCCGCTGTCAAACCTACTCCTTTGATATCATCAACTCCCAGTTCTCCTATCGTGATCTAACCAACTCACGTTACTCGTCATCCTTTACGGAAACGCTTTCCTTCTCGTGATCGTTGCGTCATCGTCACTAATATCACTCCTTCCACCGCTTTATCTCCACAAGCACGTCTCGACCACGATGTTTCCGCATTCAGATCCATCCTCTCGTCTCTCGTTCCTGCAGATAACCCATCCTTTTTCAACAACATCTCTCCTGTCGCATTCATCCGCCTAAATAAATCTTCTCAATCTAATCCTTCCCAGCCCCCTCTCCTAAAAGTTGTTTTCAAGCATTGCTCTCACGCGTCTTCTGTCCTCTCCCAACGATTCAAACTCATGTCCTCTTCAGCCACTCGCATTTTTCCCGATCGCACCCCCTCCGAAATCGCTCAACTCTCATCTGCCCGCATCGAAAAACGCCGTCGCGAGGAAAACGGCGAAACATCTCTCCATCCGAAACATAGACGGAAATTTTCAAGTTGTCCACACCCGTCCAAAAATTCGATGGCGCTCCATCTCTCCTATGTGTCTTCTCCACTAGACTCTTTCGCCACAACACACGGTTTCCGCCTCGGTCTCCTCAACACTAGATCTATTCTCAATAAATCCGATCTTATACTCAACCTATTCACCAAGCAATCCATCGATCTCTTCTGCCTCACCGAATCCTGGCACTTTGATACTGACGACCTCTCAATCCGCCGTTTGCTCTCTGCCGGTTGCTCACTAGTCGAATCCGCTCGCCCCCTTAGCAAATCCCCTTCTAAATTCTCTAATCATGGCGGAATCGTCGCATTCGCCCGTCACCCCGCGTCTCTTCGCAAAATCAATCCCCCTTTCAGTCCTTGCTATTTTGAACTGCTCACTTGTCGTTCTTCTAATCCGATCACGCTAAATCTCGCCATTGAATACGGTCCTGGTTCATCAGCTCCTACATCCTTATTTTTTACAGAACTCGCTGACCTTCTGTCCCACTGTTCTTTGTCCTCAATCCCTTCAATCGTTCTTGGCGACTTCAACATCCGCCTCGACCGCCCCTCTTCCACCGACTCAATCCAGTTCATCAACATTCTATCCAACTACAAACCCATCTCTACTGCCCCCACACATATCCTCTGTGGGGCACTCGACATCATCGCTGTCCCCAATCATTTTGCTGCCTACACCTCACTCTCCATTTTCGATCCTGGTCTATCCGATCACTTTCTCGTCACCCTTGATCTCGCTCACAACCACACCCCTCCTCACACACCTACAATACTACGTCGCTCTTGGAGAAATCTTGACCTCTCCCTTCTCCGCTCTGCCTTACTCAAATCGTCTTTATGCTATCCAACAATAACATATTACTCTCCTCACGATCTCGCCTTTCTTTTTGACTCTGAACTCACATCCATTCTCGATATTCTCTTGCCCTTCAAGCCTCACCCACACCGTCGCTTGCACCGTGCCCCATAGTTCGACATCCAGTGTCTACTCTCAAAGCGTCGACTCCGCCATGCTTTTCGAGTATATCACCGCTCTCTCAGACGTGATTTCCGCTCGATCACTCCGTCTTTCCGTGATACCTATCTTGCTCATCGGCGGTCTCATCTCTACTTACTACGTTTCAAATGCAACTCCTTTTGGCAGCATAAAATCATCACTTCATTTAACACTAAGACTCTATGGAATACTTTTAACTCAATCCTTGCTCGCTCCTCTCCGCCGTGCAACATCAATCCCCATGATTATTCGTCATTTCTCCAGAGCAAAGTATCCACGTTGATCTCTCAACCCCGGTCTCCATCTTATCCAACTCGGCCCCGCCTAGCCTCATTCTCCCGGAACTCTTTCATCTTCTCCCAGTCTCACCTTCCGAAGTCTCATGTCCTTGCCCAGCAAAACCTAACCTGCAAATCCCCTGCCTACCCACATACTTAAATTTATATGCTCATCGATATCCCCTTTTCTCACAACCTTGTTAAACTCGTCCATCCGCAGTCGTATATTCCCTTCACACTGGAAATCCGCAATCGTTCGTCCCCTCCTTAAGAAACAATCGCTCGACTTCTCCCTTTCTTCTAGATATTGCCCCATTTTACTACTCCCTACTCTTTCTAAGCTCTTAGAACGCCTCATCTTAATACAGATCAACGCTTATCTCTCGTCATCCAATCTGTACCCTCCTTTCCAATCCGCTTTCCGCTCTAATCACTCCACAGAAATCGCCTGCATGAAAGTTTACAACGACTTATTCATTTCTCGAGATAAGGCTCTATATGGTGTCCTAATCTCTCTCGACCTCTCCTCCGCATTCGACATTGTCGACCACTCCGTCCTCCTTTGTCGCCTTCTTTATGATTACGGCTTTTCTTCTTCCTCCGTAGCATGGTTTGCCTCATATTTATCCGACCGTTTCTTTCGCGTCTGTTCTAATTCATCATCCTCCCCCCATCCCTATCTTTTGCGGGGTCCCACAAGGTTCAGTCATAGGTCCCCTGCTTTTCTCTCTTCTGCTTGGCGATCTCTCTCCGTTTATCAAACCTTTTTCCTTTAACATCATGCAATACGCCGATGACATCCTCATCTATGCTCATGCACCCGCACATCGCATACACGATATCGGCAATTCTGCCTCCAACTGTCTTTCTTCTATCTACGAACGTCTCTCCAATCTCCATCTCGTTCTAAACCCCGACAAGTCTAAAATAATGTGGATCCTCCCCCGTAAACCAAACATATCTCCTCCCACTGTATATTTTGCCTCATCGATCATCCCCATAGTCCACAATCTCACTTTCTTAGGCTTCCATTTCGATGATCACCTTTCCCTTAAACCATTCGTCCGTGACAAGGTCCGCTCGTCTAACTTAATTCTCGTGACATCCGCCGTATCCGCCCTTATCGACTTCCGTTCTTGTATGTCTCTTCTTTCATCGCTTCTTTTCCCTAAAATCGATTACTGTCTTAGCCTTTTCGCCAATTCTCCAAAATCCATCATCCTACCACTACAACGAATAATCAACACCGCCGTTCGAGTGCTCTTTCGTCTCCGTCGCTTCGACCACACAATCACATGTTTTGCCCAACTCTTCTGGCCCACCATCCACATCTGCATCAAACTCCGCCTTCTTCTCGTTACTTTTCGTCTCATCGCTGTTAGCTCCTCATCGTTCATCAACCTTCTTTTCTTAGACGATACTCGCCCAACCTCGCTATCGCTTCGTTCCTGTCATACCCTCTTACTCCACGTTCCTAATTACTCCAACAACTACGGTCTCCGATCCTTCCTCGTCGCCGCCTCACTCGCCTGGAATCAACTCCCTCTCGACGTCCGCCGCGCCCCCTCCTTTATCACATTCAAACACCTCTTCCGTTCACACCTTCTCGACACCTGATTCACAGTCTTGTTTTGTTGTGGTCATGTAAGCGTGCACTGGCACGCATTTGCCACGTTAAAATAAATCCTTTTTTTAACTAAACATGAACCTGAAGATTTTCTGAAACCGTGTTTTCCGATATGCGTTTTAATCATTCGTTCTTTATATTTATGCTGGTGATTGAATCAATGCTGGTGATTTTTCGATTGGTTTTTTCATTATTTTTTAGGTAATTATAGTTTATATTAAAAATTAATAATATATAAGATAGAAATTATAAACGAGACGCGCTAAGTTTAGTCAATTATCTTGTATAAAAATCAATATATATATATATATATATATATATATATATATATTTATATTTATATATTTGTATATATATGATCCTTTTATAGATAAGTGATTCTTTTTTACAGATATAAAAGGATCACCAGTCCCGATTTCAATCGATCTTAATGATCTCATACGATAAAATCTATAACAAGCATGCCAGAGAAGCATCTCGGACAATGCAATTTCTGGATATCATGATGGAAGGTTTCATATACTGTGTGAAATCTGGTAATTCTGGATTCGTAGCCTAGCAGTCAAGAGCGCAAGCCAAGTACGATATATATATTGTTTGATTGAGTTCAAGCTGCGTGCCTGGATTCAAAAGGATACGATTATATACTTTAATGAAGTGTAGAAGTCTTTGCCTGTTTTCTACACTTCATTAAAGATATTATATATATATTAATATATATATATATATATATATATATATATATATATATATATATATATATATATATATATTATCGTATGAGATCATGAAGATCGATTGAAATCGGGTCTGGTGATCCTTTGATGGATTCTTATTTATGTAATGAATAGTTGCTAGGTCACACGAGGTGACTTTCGCATTGAAAACCAGCTACAGAATCCTTCCTTCATGATATCCAATTCCATACACCCTGACTACTAACGGCGCCATTGCCACAACCGTTTTCGTTTCGCCCGCTTTTTGCCACATGTTAATAGCCCCGGGCTCGTCAGAAGGCTGACTACCAACTCTTCGCCTTTTGAAATTTGACTTATCCGAGATTCGAGCTGTCGCTCTC
>WNNJ02003736.1:0-24948 GCA_012934845.2 Pomphorhynchus laevis
GAAAGGTGATCATCGAAATGGAAGCCTAAGATAGTGAGATTGTGGACTATAGGGATGATCGATGAGGCAAAAGATACAATGAGAGGAGATATGCTTGGTTTACGGGGAAGGATCCACATTATTTTGGACTTTTCGGCGTTTAGAACGAGATGGAGATTGGAGAGACGTTTGTAGATAGAAGAAAGACAGTTGGAGGCAGAAATGCCGATATCGTGTATGCGATGTGCGGGTGCATGAGCATAGATTAGAATGTCATCGGCGTATTGCATGACGTTAAAGGAGTAAGGTTTAATAAATGGAGAGAGATCGCCAAGCAAAACAGAGAAAAGCAGGGGACCTAGGACTGAACCTTGTGGAACCCCGCAAAAAATAGGGATGGGAGTGGAGGATGATGAATTAGAACAGACGCGAAAGGAACAGTCGGATAGATAGAAGGCGAACAAAGCTACGGAGGAGAAAGAAAAGCCATAATCATAACGAAGGCGAGAAAGGAGGACGGAGTGGTCGACAATGTCGAATGCGGAGGAGAGGTCGAGGGAGATGAGAACACTATATTGAGCCTTGTCTCGAGAAATGAGTAAGTCGTTGTACACTTTTATGCATGCGATTTCTGTCGAGTGATTAGAGCGGAAAGCGGATTGGAAAGGAGGGTACAGATTGGATGAGGAGAGATAAGCGTTGATTTGTATTAAGATGAGGCGTTCTAAGAGCTTTGAAAGAGTAGGGAGTAGTGAAATGGGGCGATAGCTAGAAGGAAGGGAGGGGTCGAGCGATTGTTTCTTAAGGAGGGGACGAACGATTGCGGATTTCCAGTGTGAAGGGAAGATACGACTGCGGATGGAAGAGTTAAACAAGGTTGTGAGAAATGGGGATATCGATGAGCATATAGATTTTAATATGTGGGTAGGCAGGGGATCGGCAGGTGAGGTTTTGTTGGGCAAGGACATGAGGACAGATGATACTTCAGTAGGTGATACAGGGAGAAGATGAAAGAGTTCCGGAAGGATGAGAGTAGACTGGGCAGAGTGGGATAGGATGGAGACCGGGGTGTGAGAGAGCAGCGTGGATACTTTAGTCTGGAGAAATGACGAATAATCATTAGCATTGATGTTGCAAGGCGTAGAGGAACGAGCCAGGATTGAGTTAAAAGTATGCCAGAGAGTCTTAGAGTTGAATGAAGTGATGATTTTATGCTGCCAGAAGGAGTTGCATTTGGTACGTAGTAGGTGGAGATGAGACCGGCGAAGAGCAAGATAGGAATCACGGAAAGACGGAGTGATCGAGCGGAAATCGCGTCTGAGAGAGCGGTGATAGACTCGAAAAGCATGGCGGAGTCGACGCTTTGAGAGTAGGCATTGGATGTCAAACCATGGGGTACGGTGCAAGCGACGGTGTGGGTGAGACTTGAAGGGCAAGAGAATATCGAGAGTGGATGTGAGTTCAGAGTCGAAAAGAAAGGCGAGATCGTGAGGAGATGAATATGTTATTGTGGGTAATGATAGAGACGATTTGAGTAAGGCAGAGCGGAGAAGGAAGAGGTCAAGATTTCTCCAAGGGCGACGTAGGATTGTAGGTGTGTGAGGAGGGGTGTGGTTGCGAGCGAGATCAAGGGTGATAATAAAGTGATCGGATAGACCAGGATCAGAGATGGACAGTGAGGTGTGGGCAGCAAAATGATCGGGGACAGCGATGATGTCGAGTGCCCTGCCAAGTATATGTGTGGGGGCAGTGGATATTTGTTTGTAATTGTAGTTGGATAGAATGTTGATGAAGCTGATGGAATCTGTAGAAGAGGGGCGGTCTAGGCGTATATTGAAGTCGCCTAGAACGAGTGAAGGGATTGAGGACAAAGAACAATGAGAAAGGAGGTCAGCGAGTTCGGTATAAAATAAGGCAGTAGGAGCTGATGAACCAGGACGGTATACAATGTCGAGATCTAGAGTGATCGGGTTAGAATAACGACAAGTGAGCAATTCAAAAGAGCAAGGACTGAAAGGGGGATTGATTTTGCGAAGAGACGCTGGGTGACGCGCGAATGCGACGATGCCGCCATGATTAGAGGATTTAGACGGGCATGAGCTGAGGGGGCGGGCGGATTCGACTAGGGAGCAACCGGCAGAGAGCAGATGGCGAATGGAAAGGTCGTCGGAATCTGAGTGCCAGGATTCGGTGAGGCAGAAGAGATCGATGGATTGCTTGGTGAAAAGGTTGAGGATAAGATCGGATTTATTGAGAATAGATCTAGTGTTGAGGAGACCGAGGCGGAAACCGTGTGCTGTGGCGAAAGAGACTAGTGGAGAAGACACATAGGAGAGATGGAGCGCCATCGAATTTTTGGACGGGTGTGGAAAACTTGAAAATTTCCGTCTATGTTTCGGATAGCGAGTGATGTTTCGCCGTTTTCCCCGCGACGGCGTTTTTCGATGCGGGCTGAAGAGATTTGAGCGATTTCGGAAGGGGCGCGATCGGGGAAATTCGAGTGGTTGAAGATGACATGAGTTTGAATCGTTGAGAGAGGACAGAAGACGCGTGAAAGCGATGCTTGAAAACAATTTTTAGGAGAGGGGGCTGGGAAGGATTAGATTGAGAAGATTTGTTTAGACGGATGAATGCGACAGGAGAAATGTCCTTGAAAAAGGATGGTTTATCCGCAGGAACAAAAGACGAGAGGATGGATCTGAAGGCGGAAACATCGTGGTCGAGACGTGCTTGTGGAGATAAGGCGTTAGAAGGCGTGATATTAGTAACAATGACGCAACGATCGCGAGAAGCAAAGCGCTTCCGTAAAGGAGGACGACTGACGTGAGTAGGTGAGATCACGATAGAAGTGCTGGCAGTTGATGATTTGGAGGGATTTGGTTTGACGACGGGAGACATAGTGGATAATGATAAAAAAGAGGGTAGCAAGCGATGTGAAGAGAGGTTATGAGTGGAAGGATAGTGGAGGTTGGTGGAGGTGATTTTGATGGATGGATGCAAGTTATTGAGAAACGAGACAGGAAGGACGGGATTGGGGTGTCGGGGAGTGAATATGACATGGAATGGGAAGTGTATATGGTGGCAGGGTCGGAGGGTGGAGAAAGAACATTAGAAACGACGGGGGTAGTTTGAGTTGACGTGTTGGATGTTGATATGTGCTTATTGGAAAGGTTGCATATTAGTTTGTTGGCACAAAAACCACATACGAAGTCTTCTTAAGCCTTATTCTTGTCGCAGGTGATTGTTGTCCAGACGCTGCAATCGTGTATCGAGCACTGTACTTGCAGATATATATATATATATATATATATATATATATATATATATATATATATATATATATATATATATATATATATATATATATATATATATATATATATATATATATATATATTAAACTACTAGACCTTACTTATAGTGAGTTACAAAGCATCAAGAAAACGAAAAAGAAGTCAAATCAAAGCGAAGTAGCAAAATGCAACCAGGAGTGTCTATTCTGAGCCACCATTTCAAGTTGTCTCCATCTTCGTTTAAATATGCGCCAGCTAATGTTCGAGTAGTTGAAAAGAATTTTCTTGGACTCGTCTTCAGTTGTTCTCTTTAAATTCTTTTGGTCACCGCCTCTAGGACGCTGCCAAGATTCCTCCTAATCCGAGTATAACGTTAACTTAGGTAGTCTATATATTCCCATCCGCAGTACATGGCCAAGATAGCGCAGTCATATTATATTATATATTATAATATAATAATGATAAGGTCAACCAATACTGAAATGTAGTGTATTGCTATTGCCTTATAGATAGGATTAAAGCAGCGTGCATTGTAAAAAATCATCAAAATTTTAATGTATTATAATATTACAATTTAATATTATATATTATAAAGTACATTATAATATACATTTTTAATGTATATTTAACATATATTATATATTAATTATATATTATAATATATAATTATATATTTTCACAATATAATATGTCATATTTTAACATACATGTAATATATAATGTATATTATAATATACATTATAATATATGTGCTTATTAAATATAATGAAATTATCATTCATTATTGTAAGATACAATGATTTATATTTTACATTTTACAAATAAAAAGTACATTCAAAAAATATTAATTATTATAAAACTTAGAGACAAAGCAATTTATAAAAAATATCGACTCTAAATACGCCAACTACAGCAGGAAATACATTAAATAAAATATTTAAAGCTATAATATTAATATTATATAATATATAATATTAATATATTATATTAAATATATTATTTATAATATTTGATTATTTCTTGGCATATATCACATTGAATATCAACTTAAAATATATCACATTGTCGGAAAGGTAACACAGTTGGTACATTAAGCAGCATATAAACCATGTCGCTGGTAGAGTCAACACAAAAAATGTACAAACCAAACCTGATCGGATATAGAAAATTTATTTGAACGACTAATGATTTAGCAACTGTAAACAGATCGCTGCTGGTGATAGGCATATCTATATTTAAGCAACCAGAATACGCATCTCTACAAAACACTACACTCACCTGAAATAATGAAAATACTAAAATAGGTAGAATAAAAAAACGGACACAACACCAGCTTAAATAACCATAACGACACATTTTGCTTTGAATACAAACTCTAATATCTCCGGTTCGTTCCTCTCTCCTCAATATTAATAATATGCGGAACATTGCATTAAACGAAGATACGCTGTATAGACGTGGTAAAAGCAAAAAAGTGAACTCCCATATTCAAATTCGAAACAGTCACAGATATAATGGGAGCTTGATAAAGTTTAGCCTCTATAGCGCCACATTCGATGTTTCACACTCCCTACATCTATTTTAGACTAAAAGCATAAGCCTACATGGTCAAAGAAACTTAATTTATGTGCACACTATATTTTTATGTTGATATCTACCGTTTTATTGTCTCACACATATAGTAGAGCTATCAAGAAAAGCAAAACTTACTCATCGCTGTTTGAAATGAGAGAAACAGACATATATGCAGCTAGAATACTGCTGAGTCGTTTGCCACAATCTATTAGTCGGTCATCGTTTTCCATTTTTTTAGAATAATTCGATGATTTTACAACGACTCAGAGCACTTCAAAATAAAACCACTCCTAATATTATCAATTAAATAATGCTAAAGAAAGATAACGTCGCAACGCTCAACACTATTATCCTTCTTATCGCCTCCTAAACCGTACGATTAGTACCACATTATCACCTCCTAAAACTACTAGGTGTGTGAGTTGTGCAATTGATATTGCACTGGAGTTACTTTGCGACATCAATTTTACTCTGCTGAGTCGAAATATGAAAAGAATCAGAGTGTATGCAAAAGTAAATAACGAGCGACGATGTATTCTCTAATGTGAGAAAGTGAAGCTGAGAGAATTGCCATTCAATTCATAGCGAGATAAGGGTTCATTGTTACCTGGAGAGGAGGCAGTGCTCATGAATGCTGTCTTACGGCGGCAAGACAGCATTCATTACTTTTTCAAAACTCGCGATGTAGGCAGATGACGACACTGCTGTCATTTTCGATTAGCATAAGGTACTCCCTTTCTTGAAATGGACTATTCGGCCAATTGCATATTTAAGTAAATTATGAAAATTTGAACGAAAATCATTAAATCAGAGCAAAAAATTGATTCGAAATTTATTTGTATAAAGTTACAAGCAAGTTTGACTTTTGAAATACTACCAAAAAGGATATACGATGTTGACGTTGTTTTTAAAATATCTTTAAGTTCAAGAGTTACAAATATCATGTTTTTAAAGAAAATTATCCTCTTATGCTTAACTATGAATGTCTGAAGAAACATTGTCTTAGACAGTCATGCTTAATGTGAATATATGGCTGCTACTTGATTGTACACGAAAACATGGTATTTTGATATTTTAAAAGAACAAAAAATTGAAAATTAATCAAGTTAGCAAACATTTATGCTAAATAAGAAGAATAATCCTGAACTCGGAAGTAATACCAACGACGTGTTTCTTAAGATTGTTCGTATTTGATGTTAACGCGAGTTGTTTTGTGTCGACTTCAATCACTGTTCAAATATAAAACATCTTTTATGTGCTTAATAACAATAAAAAATATACATTAACCATAAACTTCATTAATAAATGTATAGATAACATAAATATAGCAGGACTTTTAAATAATTCTAAAAGTTAAGAAATAATAGGATCAGATTTAAGTACAAACATATTCCTAAAATAAGGTATAAACTCCTACCGCAATTAGGACGAAAAATTTGTAATTATAATAAAGAATTAAAATCAATATGTAACGATAATATTAGAAACATAATGGAAACAGAATGCAATTGTAAAAGTCTTAGTTTTGATAAAATAAATGAACATATATGCACTCATTATCTAGAATTAATTGAAAATTGTGAATTAAGGAAAGCTGCTATCAAAAGGGTATAAATATAGATTAAATAATAACAACGACAAAAATAAAATTTACAATTCGTTATATAATAACTTAAATGATTACTTTAGTAAGCTGATTAATAGTGAAAGCTCGAATATATCTAAGATAAAAATTTGGAAAGATTATATATTTTATATAATTAAAAATAAAATGAAAATAACAAGCAATTATAAAAGGAAAGATAAAATTAATAAAGATATGTATAAAGAACTTACTAAATTAAAGGATAACTATATAATAACAACTATTGATAAAGCTAGTAATAACTTTGTCTTCATATGCAAAAAGCTTTATTATGATATACTAATGAAAGAGGTTAATTCTAATGATTTAAATGTAAATCCAACATATGAACGTAGTGAGTTGAGTTTAGAAACAATTATTACGAGTCACTGTTCTTACACGTCGAGAAAATACAATAATAAATAAAATAAAGAATATAAGTTGAAACATTATAAATGTTAAAAAATAACATTGTTCTAAAATTCTTATTTTGCTGGAACTGCTACTGACTCCTTTTGATCTATAGGTATGGATTTATCCTTGTCCACGATTGCTGATTCAGATATTCCTCCAGTTTTAAAAAAACACGATAAGACTTTCTAAAGTACGATTTACGCCATAAACAATTGGCTGAGTATTTTCACTTTTTGGGAATAACATAATTGTCGGGAAGCTGCGAATAGGGATAGAAGGTGGTATTTCGTTAAGTGTAGCATCAATTTAAGCGACGAAGACATCTGAGTTATTTTCGAAATGAGTACCGAGCAAATTGTACACAGGTTTATACACTGGCAAATACCACACTGGGGTGCATAAGATCCCACTAAAACAGCTTTCGATGGATCATGTGATACAGAAATGATATTGCTCTGTACAAGAGTTTTGTTTGGACCACTGTTCCAATCCTCCGGCAACTTATCTGTAGTGAGGCATAATTTTGTTATCTAAACAATTTTGAACGAAATGCGTTAGATTAACGGCGCTTTTTTCATTCTCATTGTCGTAATTGTACTTAATCAAATCGCCTTTAATCTTGATAAGACGGATGGCCGGTAATTGGGTAGCAGTTAAATCGAAAAACTCAAATATCCGTGAAGGATCTTCCAGGTCACTATCCACATGAGCGAATGCAACTGTCCCATAAAATGAATTTGCGGTTTCCAACATAACATTTCTGTATTATCAATAATATCCTTTTTACTTGTCTTAGTGGATTAGATGAATTTCCGGCAAATAACAGAACGTTCACTTTAATATCAAACATAAGTTTAGCATCTTCAGCATTAAAATTTGAAAGCAACGGAACAATATTGGATTTCACAAAATTTTTAACTGTATCATACGTTGCTTCTCCTTGCATTACTGCTTCTAATTCATCAAACGTTTTGTCAACCACCATTTGTACATTATCTTTGACAGAGAAAATATTTTTTAAATTATCGGTCGGAATCGATACGAGTGATGGTTATCCCTCAAAACGTTCTGCTTGCTCATACACGGATTCGTTTGGTAGACTAGAGTTATCATGATCCACGTGTATCAAGCTTGCTGTTTGACTGTGTTTGTCCATATTTTTAGACGATTCGCGTTAAGAGTGCGATATGCCTGACTGCCGCCTAGAAGCCACTGAGTGAAAAGATTCAAAGTCGACCTGCAGATACGGATGAATCAAGCCCTCATTGTTTGGATCTTCGGTTTTATCCGATACTCGAGATTCCTCGTTGGGTCAATAACAATTAATGAAGCAGGACATTTTTACGGCAGATCCGTAAAGAGATTAACTTGCATTTCAATCGAAGAAACACTATAAGCAGAATCCCGCTGATATTAAATAGTTCAATCCCTCGACATTATATAGGAGTAATCGGAGTAAATTTGACTCTTTGGTCTGGAAGTAAGTTCGAATACTATCTTGAGCTAGTCATATGGATATCTTTTCAGCCCCAGATTTATTCTCATCGGTAGCCTTTTTGACATAACTTGGCACTACACGACAATCTCGAATGTGATAAACAATGTTAGGATTTTCAACACGCTTCTGATTAAGCTCTTCCCGTAACGATATTTGAATCTCACGTTCTGGGAGGGACAAGTCTGCATTCACAAAAACATATTGGAAATTCGTCGAATCTTTCAATAAGTGAAATCTTGAAAGCAGCTGAGTAACGGTGGACTCGTCGACAGTCATTAAGATCCACGGTGGTATATCAACTCGTTTTGCTGAGAAACGCCGTAGTTTTACCTTGTTATCAGAAGGCAACTGCACGCTTAGCAAAGAGCAAATTTCCTTAATTAATCGAAGATCATCACCCGACTGCCTAATACCGCGGATAATAACTTTTGAAAATCTCTGTGAATATCTACTAAACGTTTGCGCCAGTTTTAAAGCAGTAGAGTCAATTCTCGTAGCATGCGAGGCTGCTAGAACAGTGCGTGATACCTCTTTTTTTTAAATACTGGCGAACGTTTGTTTAAGCGGGATATGGTAAGTCATATTAGATGTCAGTTGCTGAGGTCAGTTGTAGTAGATCGTGTGCATTATCACCTGTTTTGTTATACATTTTTATTTGTTCAATCATTTTACTAATGAAAATTACCAACAAAACATTCATTTTTGTTTTTATGAAATACGATATGAAACTAGTCGTATAGATAAAGCTGTTGAAAGAAAAATAAAGTAAAATTGAAGTACTTAGACGTAGAACATAAACGAAGATATTTGGAAATTAATTAACTTTAATTATTAGAATTACTTTATATATGAATTATATCAGAATTAAATTATAAATAAATTAAATTATAAGAATTAACACTGGTTGTTGTGGTAATATTGTACCAGGTTTAAATTCAATTTATAAAACATTTAATTGATTTAATCAATACCATATTTCGACACAGGCATGTAAAATATACTTGGATTACTTATAATGGCTGAAATAGGTTATCCTTCTGATGACCTTAAATTTTTGGTCTAATTCATTGTATATTATATGTTAATCGTTTGAGAAAAATACTGAGTTATCGAAATATTCTTACTTTTAATATCACAATATATTTCATTTTTAAAATTTATATATTTTACAAAATCACATTTATTATAAATTATAATTATATAATTATTATTTATTATTAATTATTATAATTATTAATTATTTTATTATATAATTATATAATTATTATAATTATATTTAAATTATTAATTTACAAATCCTCAATTAAAAAATTTGACGAATATAAAAATTCCAAGACGGAATCGTTAGGTATAACAAATCACAGGCATTGGCAATTAGCAAATATGCATACACTATTGACGGATTAAAACACAATTTACAGCATTATGAGCATTTCCATAGTCATTGTCTAATGGGGGTCTATTCACGTAAGAATTAAGCGTGTTATATTTTATAAAATATATATATATATTTTATTTTGTATTCAAAAAATCCAAAATATCATTTTAATTTAAATAGTGTCACTAATTTTAATTAATTTGAATCGAATGAATTAATAAAGTTTTATCAAACTTGCCAAAACCAAGTTTGATTTGATAAGAGAATACACACAAAATTAAATGATACAAATTCCCACTCTCAGCTGCTGCTTTACCATCATCTAAGATATCGAATAATTCCGGGATTAATTTCATAATTACATTTTATTGCGTAAGATACAAAAAGTTCGAAGCAACCAAGTGAAAAGGTGTAATGTAGATTGCAAATCAAAACTTACTTGGCAAACAGTCATAAATATAGACTGGAATAAATTCAAAAATTCGTTTTGACTTACCATGCGTGATGGGCAAATTTGCTGTCTGTCGAACATCCTATAAGTTGACAGCCAATTTTCTTAAACTGATCTGCACTATCACTAAACGCAGTGATCTCAGTAGGACATACAAATGTAAAGTCCGATGGATAGAAAAACAAGACCACATATTGTCCTTTGTAGTCAGCAAGAGATACCGATTTGAATCTACCGTCAATTAAGGCATCTGTTGTGAATGCAGGAGCGGGTTTTCCAATACTAGCGGTTTTGTCACACATAGTTCAATTTGGTTTTATATCTTAAAGCTAAATAATCCAGCAAATTAACAAGGAGCCATTAATTCAATAGCTAAAAATATATTTTGATCAAATGTTGATCAGAATTCAGAAGAAATGAAAACAAATGATAGTAGTAATCTATAAAGAAATAACTGCAATTAATAAAAACATAATATTCTAGTCGAACATACAAATATTTTATTTACATAAATTCAAATTTATGTAAAAAATTACACAGAGTAACACAATCAAAACTACCTTTTTCAGACATTTAATTTTACTAATATGTAACTAAGATATTTAATCTTCAATATTGAAGTGTTTTACAGGGTCCCTATATGCTTTCGAGTCGAGGAAAATAAAATTAAGGTACTACGAGAAAACCAAATAGAAACAACTTGAGTCAATCAACACTGTAGGCAAAATTCGTCATAAATCTCTATTTTCAATTTTTAATTGAAAAGTTAGAGAAAATGGGATTCAAGATAAAAATGTTTTGATTTGAAGTTGATGTGATGTATCTATGATTGCTAGTGGAATGTTTCAACGCTTTGGGCAGCGAAATAAATTAAAAAGAAAAACTCAAGAACATTCAATATAATGACAAACACATGAAGTGGCGAATACATTAATTATGAATATTACAAAAAAATGAAATTGCAAATTTGATTTTTACTACTGGAAATTAGATACGATTTCTTTATAAAATATCAATGAAACAAGTTATTTTTAGATCACATCAGAGAGTTTCCTCAAATGGTACACTACAAAAATTATAAGGTACATTTATAAATGTATATTAATATACATTTATAAATAAAATATTAGCCCGTGATATTATATATAAAGTCCGATGGATAGAAAAACAAGACCACATATTGTCCTTTGTAGTCAGCAAGAGATACCGATTTGCAGTAGTGGTGTTTCCTGATGATGACCGCAGTAGTGGTTGAAAATTTGAAAACAAAAAAAAATTTGACTAGTCTTGATCTTTCTACTATATATTTTAGTTTGTCATCTAAATAAGTTGATAATTGAGATGGCAATGTAGATCACAATCAGGTTATAATTTATGACAATGGTGTTATCGTTTGATAACCATTTGAGTATTATCTGACCTCTAATTTTAGATCTGAGTATTATCTGACCTCTAATTTTAGTTTGATCCATTGTCTGTAATTTATTAGTCAATTCATGACAATTGACTTTCATTTTAAGTTTCAAATTTTAACTTGATATAAATTATATAAAATCTTACACAACAATTATTTATTATTTATAATTATTTGAATTTTCTTTAGAATTAGTTTTAATTTAAAAATAATATAAAATATCTAGACTTATTTAGCTTATCTAAATTGCTTAATGACGATTGATATAACGACGAAACATCATTACCCAACATAGCAGCGGGGCCAAATACATGCTAATGATGTATTTCCTCGGATAAAACTATCTAGTATCTTATTCTAATACAAAGTATATTATTTATTATCCATCCATAAAAATTTGCCACTTAAGAGTTTAAATTTATTCTTTATATTATTGTGTTGATTTATATATTTTACTATTTTCTGCTTGATGGTATTTTTATAGTAACCTAGTTTAAAATATGTATCTATTAAATTATTTAAATGATTTTGAAGAAAACCAATATCATTGGTTTTGTTAAGAATAAGGCTTTCTGGATAAATTTGTTCACTAATTGAATAAAAATTATTAGAATTAAATACACATATATCATCAATGTATCGAAACATATATTTCATATATTTATATAGTTTAGATTTAGTTTTGACACAGTTATGAACAAATTCATATTCTATAAAGCTAAAAAACAAGTTAGCTATAATTTGGCTACGATTACCTCCCATTGGAACACCTTTTACTTGTCTAAATATAGATGTCCCTACTTTTAAATAATTTTGATTTATCAAAATATTTAAGGATTCTATTAATTCAATTTTATCCATATATTTATATTTACTTGATGGTTTAATTTTTGTTAGATAGGCGTTATAATTATTATAACATATATATGCATATATTTTTACGAATATAAGATTAATTAATTTTACTAACGCTTCTTTAATATCTACTAAATCTAGATTTTTATAAAGCGTACTAAAATCGTATGTATTTATATTATGAAAATTTATTCCTTTTGTCTGTTCTGAAAATTCTTTTGTAGAATTAATACTGAAATAGTGTTTTATACCAGTATTAATTTCGATATCCTACAATATTTTTTGAAGTGTGCTTTAATTACTTTAAGTATTTTATTAATATCGACAGAAAGTGGTTTTAATGTACATTTAAACGCAATACATATGAACCTAGGTTTTATTGGATTTTTATGTAATTTTGGATTCCGATATAATATAGGTATAATTTTATTATCTGATTCAACTTTTATACCCTTTTTATCCATTATAGAACAGTGACTTGTAATAATTGTTTCTAAACTTAACTCACTACGTTCATATGTTGGATTTACATTTAAATCCTTAGAATTAACCTCTTTCATTAGTATATCATAACACAGCTTTTTGCATATGAAGACAAAGTTATTACTAGCTTTATCAATAATTGTTATTATATAGTTATCCTTTAATTTAGTAAGTTCTTCATACATATCTTTATTAATTTTATCTTTCCTTTTATAATTGCTTGTTATTTTCATTTTCTCTCTAATTTTATCTAATATATAATCTTTCCAAATTTTTATCTTAGATATATTCGAGCTTTCACTATTAATCAGCTTACTAAAGTAATCATTTAAGTTATTATATAACGAATTGTAAATTTTATTTTTGTCGTTGTTATTATTTAATCTTTATTTATACTCTTTTGATAGCATTTCCTTAATTCACAATTTTCAATTAATTCTAGATTATGAGTGCATATATGTTCATTTATTTTATCAAAACTAAGACTTTTATAATCGCATTCTGTTTCCATTGTTTCTAATATTATCGTTACATATTGATTTTAATTCTTTATTATAATTACAAATTTTTCGTCCTAATTGCGGTAGGAGTTTATACCTTATTTTAGGAATATGTTTGTACTTAAATCTGATCCTATTATTCCTATACTTTATTATTTAAAAGTCTATCTATATCGATGTTATATTTACATTTATTAATGAAGTTTTTGGTTAATGTATATTTGGTGTTGTTATTATTAACATTTATTGTTCGATTATAGTATTTTACAATACAATAACTATTAATTATACAACTTAATTTGTCATAATCGTTTTTAATCTTTGATTTATTGAACAAATATATCTTTAGAAAAACTTATATTTACATAAAGATCTTTCAGCATATTATCTCTTAAAAGTCGTTTTAATATTTCTAATTGTTCATTTATATGCATATCTTTTTTAATATTTTTAAGTCTATTTTTTATTCCTTTTATGGCCATGATTCTTGGCTTGCATCTAACCGGATTATTATATAGTTGTTTATTATTTACTATACTACTTCTGCCAATTCCTTGTATCACGTCATTCAATCCTAATGGGTATTAGGAATTAAGCGTTTTAATGTAAAAACGATATAAACCGTTATTGTCCGATCAACATCATATGATAGACTATTATGATATCGAACAGCTCATTTCAGGATGAGTTTTTTTATTTAATAGAACTTAATTGATACACAAATTAAAGAGTATGGTTATCCTTAAAGTCTTCTTAGTTATGTCTTATCAACCTTGTCCATATCGTTGCACATTTGGTAAAATACAAGGGTTTACAATTACAGTTAATTACAGGCAAATTTGACTTGAATAGACTCAACAACGTTTAGAATACAGCAAGATAGACTATAAAACGAGTTCAACGTCTGCCATCGGGTGTTCCAAGCAATACTTACGACTATTTCGGGACTTGTTTTCTTTTTATATTACATCTTCCGTAACAAATAACCATATTTCCCAGAGCTCTAAGAGGCTTGGTCGTAAGTGGTTTTCCATCAGTGATTTGATTGCTTTTCGCATACGTAGATGGACATTAAGAAAGTAGTAGATCGTGTGCATTATCACCTGTTTTGTTATACATTTTTATTTGTTCAATCATTTTACTAATGAAAATTACCAACAAAACATTCATTTTTGTTTTTATGAAATACGATATGAAACTAGTCGTATAGATAAAGCTGTTGAAAGAAAAATAATATAAACTTAGACGTAGAACAGAAACAATTATATTTGGAAATTAAATTATAAGATAAGCATTATTGTTTTGTTTATAGTAATTTTAAAATGCACCAGTTTTAAATTAAATTTATTAAGCATTTCATTAATATACCATTAATATTTGGACACTAGCGTGTAAAATATATCTAGATTAATAAAATATATATTTTATATAATAACTAATATAATAATGGTCTTTATATTATAAATATTAACATTAATATTTAATAGTAATATTTATATATCAATATTTTATAATGATATGTAAGGAAATAATAGTACAATAGTTTATAACAATTCAGAATTTTTTATGATTTTGCTATTGGTAAATTAAATATATTAAATGTGGAATTTGTAATTAAAAAATAAACATTATTTTATATAAAATATAAGCAATTTTATCTATACAATCCTATCTCGAAAAATGATCATAAGACAGCAAATTTTTTTATAAATTATGTCGTGGTGGCGTTAACAATCGAGATATAGCAAGTAAACCCTGAATGATTTTTCTAATAACATGTAAATCATCAGCTATAGCAGTCCATTTTCTTAGATTTTCGAAAAATACGACTTCGACTTCACCGTATCGGCAACCATTGATTTGCTTCCTGGTTTCCAATTAGCTGGACACACTAATTAAAAGTATTATATACATTTAAATGATGACAATATTTTATAGAAAGAAAACTACAATTTCATCAATGTAATATTACTAACTGAAACAGTCAATTCAGCGAAAATAATACTTTTTAGAGAAATGAATATATATATCAAGCAACACCATTTAGTATATATATATTGATAGAGTTTGGGTTATATATTTATTCAAACGATAATATTCCTGATGCTGAAAGCCAGAGGATATTCATCACATAGATGCGTCGTTAGTAGGTGATGCACCGACAATAATCCACTTTTAGCTATGCAATCATCATAGGGAAAGAGTTATACTTGGTCCTTAATTATCAAACTGATTATGCAAGTACAACCCTTCTAATTATACAAACGTTGATATGTATGCATGTATTGCAGTTTGATCGAAACTGTGCATATTGTAGTAAGATAACGCGTAATCACTGAATGTGGGTGGAATAACCAAGGTAATTTTCAAGTGAATACGTGTTGAACTCAAACCTTTAATATTGATGACACTCGGCTTTCTGCTTTTCATGCATAAAGCCTATAATCTGTTTAATGTCAATAAATAAGGACAAATTGATCTGTTATATGACTTTGTGCAATGTTTGATTTTAGAAAGATAAAATCCACTGTAGAAATGTTAACAATGTTAAGATAAGAAATTAATAATGAATATTGATAATAAATTAATAATTTCATGAATCAATCATGAAGACAGAGAATTGTGAGATATCAATTAGATATGGATAATTTAAGTTTGATTGTGTGTAAGTTTCCATACCGAAAGCCATGTTGAAAATGCTATAAGGCAATGTATACTACAACGGAATACATGAGCATTATAACCGATCTTAAATGCAAATTGCGGGAAACTACACGTTACAAACATTACTACATTAACATTGTAATGTAAGATATATAAAAGTAACTGAAAACTTGTTAAATATGTGACTTGATAATCGTCAGCAGTGATATGGACAAAGAAAAATACCATCAGTCTTCGTATGACGAGGATTATGTGCAAAGTTGATTCAATTTTGACAAATTATTCTATAATCAATTAGATGTGCATCCGACTGCCTGCTTTTATTAATTTATCTAATAATAAATTAATATGAATATGAATATATTTCATATATATAGATTAAAAACAGTGGCTACTGTATTCACTAGCCGATCTATGAAGACATACCTTCACCATGTTTGTCAGTAAACATGAAAGCTTCTACCAAACGTAATGTCTCTTCTACTGATCGACCAACTGGAAAATCGTTTATGGTTATCTGTCGTAAGATGCCCTTATCATCAATTATGAACAGTCCTCTAAAACCAAATACAAATGAAGTAACAGGGTTAATTATAAATCGATTCTTTGAATTTACATAATATATCATTAAAACGATGTTGTGTTTGATAATTTTATTTTCAGAATTGTTTTAGATATTTGAACTTCTTGATAAGGCTTTTTAAATAATTTCGAGAAATTTACAAGTCGAAGCATTAGTTCACTCCGTACTTAAGTATTCTTCAGTAATTCTGCTGCACTGATATAATCGGAATTTTGATAACAGTAATTTTATCAACAGCTTTTTCTCGAATGCACTTAACTAACGGTTCCGTTGCATCGATAATACAGGAATATCTACACATTCAACACAACGTACACCTCACAAGGTAACACTTTGTATAATTTTCAAATAACACACAGATTAAAGAGAATTGATTCGATAAGAATCAAAATAATCAAAAATAATACGATTATAAAACGATCAAATTTTATCTATTGTGTAAACCTATGCGTATAACGATCTGTTATTATTTTTTGAAATTATTTCCCATGATACGCTATTTTTTATTTCAAGTTTTTTTTTAAATTAAAACACTATCTATTTCACCTAATTTCTGAGCTCTCTTGTATGAATTTACTTTTAATTTGCAATCATTGTCTGTATAAACCAAATAACTGTAATTGTAAAACAATGATTTTAATTAAAGCATTTTTAAAACTTTTCAAGTAGGAATTTAAAAATTAATTCGCTGAAATTGCATTAACGATATTATTACAAAACGTTTTTGATGATTAGGTCCTCACTCTATGAATAAATTTATATACCCTTTTTGATATTCAAATAATAAATCTTAAATAGGAACTTCGGTCCCTGTTCATTGACTCGACGCGGCCGTGTGCTAGATACTAATAAATTTTTCTTATATTATAATACTATATTATATTATAATATATTATATTATAGATTATATTTCTTATCTAATATTATATAAAATAAGGTAAGCTGTGCATTAACAGATGTCCAAGTCATAGTTCTATTTTTAAACATTCGAAAAATGCTTTATTGTATTGATTAAAGTATTTAAGATTTCCATTATTCCCATAATTTATACGATCACTGATTACAGTAGATTGCAGGCTAAGATTACTTATGATAACTAGCGGCAATGCTTCTACTCGAATATTTGGAACGGTTACTAAATTTAAGTCATTCACGTAAATATTAATATATTAGTATAATTGGTGTGATTATTATTTAAACAAAATTCCTTATTTTAAGTTGATATGCATGTGCGGTCATTGTTACAATTGAAATTTTGATAAATATTTTTTATCCTGCACGCTGCTTTAATCATATCTAAGCCAATAGAAGTAAGTTACATTTCAGTATTGGTGGATCACCTTAGCTACTGGTCCAATATTTACGTTTCACGTTTCGGTCCTTTTAGTGATCGTCAGCCAACATTAAAAGAACGAAACGTGAAATGTAAATATTAAATCAGTAGATGATAAGGTCCGTCAATCCTGAAATGTAGCGTACTACTATTGGCTTATAGATAGGATTAAATCGGCGCTTAGGATAATCAAAATAGATAATTAAAATAGTCATCAAATTTTCAATAAATTCTTAATATTAAAATAAATTCTATTTTTGAAACTGGTTTGACGATTTTATTGCGAAAGTGAAAACGCACCTGTACGCATTTCCAGACACATCATTCAGAACACCGTACGCCTTGGATATTTCTTGATTGCGATCTGAAATCAATGGAATGTTCAGCTTACCAATACCACCATCTTTGCGATCCACCTGCGTCCTTAATATTATGACAGAAATATTTTTCGATATTTGGTATACTAGCATAAAGCAAAAACTACATATGAAAATAAGCAATAGGAAAATAGTTAGCGTTTTATTACAAATGCTTACTAAAATATATTTAAAAAATTACGTCATGTAATTACCTGTAGAGGAATTTAAATAATGTGAAACATAGGATAATATATTAAGATATGAAAATTAGTGGCTCTAAACAATATAGAAATTTAAATAATGATAATTTTAATTTGTTCTCAGCAGGTTTTTGACTTTGCGTTGCATTTGACTGCATTTCTATTCCTTTCGTTATATGTTTTCTTAGATATGTTAGGGTTCCCAATAGACTTTTTAATAAGTTAAAAACACCAGTTGTACATCAAGCGCATCTACTAAGGAGACTACACAGATACTCGTCAGCTCTGCCCAACGATTCCCTTTATTTCTAATCTTATATTAATCCGATTCAATTTATCTTAATAAACCATTATTGTCCGATCAACATCATATGATAGACTATGATGATATCGAACAGCTCATTTCAGGACGAGTTTTTTTATTTAATAGAACTTAATTGATACACAAATTAAAGAGTCTGGTTATCCTTAAAGTCTTCTTAGTTATGTCTTATCAACCTTGTCCATATCGTTGCACATTTGGTAAAATACAAGGGTTTACAATTACAGTTAATTACAGGCAAATTTGACTTGAATAGACTCAACAACGTTTAGAATACAGCAAGATAGACTGTAAAACGAGTTCAACGTCTGCCATCGGGTGTTCCAAGCAATACTTACAACTATTTCGGGACTTGTTTTCTTTTTTATATTACATCTTCCATAACAAATAACCATATTTCAAAGAGCTCTAAGAGGCTTGGTCGTAAGTGGTTTTCCATCAGTGATTTGATTGCTTTTCGCATACGTGGATGGACATTAAGAAAGTAGTAGATCGTGTGCATTATCACCTGTTTTGTTATACATTTTTATTTGTTCAATCATTTTACTAATGAAAATTACCAACAAAACATTCATTTTTGTTTTTATGAAATACGATTGTAATGTAGATTGCAAATCAAAACTTACTTGGCAAACAGTCATAAATATAGACTGGAATAAATTCAAAAATTCGTTTTGACTTACCATGCGTGATGGGCAAATTTGCTGTCTGTCGAACATCCTATAAGTTGACAGCCAATTTTCTTAAACTGATCTGCACTATCACTAAACGCAGTGATCTCAGTAGGACATACAAATGTAAAGTCCGATGGATAGAAAAACAAGACCACATATTGTCCTTTGTAGTCAGCAAGAGATACCGATTTGAATCTACCGTCAATTAAGGCATCTGTTGTGAATGCAGGAGCGGGTTTTCCAATACTAGCGGTTTTGTCACACATAGTTCAATTTGGTTTTATATCTTAAAGCTAAATAATCCAGCAAATTAACAAGGAGGTATTAATTCAATAGCTAAAAATATATTTTATCAAATGTTGATCGGAATTCAGAAGAAATGAAAACAAATAATAGTAGTAATCTATAAAGAAATAACTGCAATTAATAAAAACATAATATTCTAGTCGAACATACAAATATTTTATTTACATAAATTCAAATTTATGTAAAAAATTACACAGAGTAACACAATCAAAACTACCTTTTTCAGACATTTAATTTTACTAATATGTAACTAAGATATTTAATCTTCAATATTGAAGTGTTTTACAGGGTCCCTATATGCTTTCGAGTCGAGGAAAATAAAATCAAGGTGCTAAAAGAAAACCAAATAGAAACAACTTGAGTCAATCAACACTGTAGGCAAAATTCGTCATAAATCTCTATTTTCAATTTTTAATTGAAAAGTTAGAGAAAATGGGATTCAAGATAAAAATGTTTTGATTTGAAGTTGATGTGATGTATCTATGATTGCTAGTGGAATGTTTCAACGCTTTGGGCAGCGAAAAAAATTAAAACGAAAAACTCAAGAACATTCAATATAATGACAAACACATGAAGTGGCGAATACATTAATTATGAATATTACAAAAAAATGAAATTGCAAATTTGATTTTTACTTCAGGAAATTAGGTACGATTTCTTCATAAAAAATCAATGAAACAAGTTATTTTTAGATCAGATCAGAGAGTTTTCTCAAATGGTACACTACAAAAATTATAAGGTACATTTATAAATGTATATTAATATACATTTATAAATAAAATATTAGCCCATGATATTATATATAAAGTCCGATGGATAGAAAAACAAGACCACATATTGTCCTTTGTAGTCAGCAAGAGATACCGATTTGAATCTACTGTCAATTAAGGCATCTGTTTTGAATGCAGGAGCGGGTTTTCCAATACTATCGGTTTTGTCACGCATAGTTCAATTTGGCTATATATATTTATTTATATAAATTTTCTTGATGACAAACATCTTACAATTGAAGAAGGCTTCGGCCGAAACGTCTTATAAAAATCAATTTGTTCTTTCCTGGTCGTTCTATTTCTCCTTTGAACATATATATATATATATATATATATATATATATATATATATATATAAGGATTTATTTTAACGTGGCAAATGCGTGCCAGCGCACGCTTACATGACCACAACAAAACAAAACTGTGAATCAGGTGTCGAGAAGGTGTGAACGGAGGAGGTGTTTGAATGTGATAAAGGAGGGAGCGCGGCGGACGTCTGGAGGGAGTTGATTCCAGGCGAGTGAGGCCGCGACGAGGAAGGATCGGAGACCGTAGTTGTTGGAGTAATTAGGAACGTGGAGTAAGAGGGTATGACAGGAACGAAGCGATAGCGAGGTGGGGCGAGTATCGTCTAAGAAAGGAAGGTTGATGAACGATGGGGAGCCGACAGCGATGAGACGAAAAGTAACGAGAAGAAGGCGGAGTTTGATGCGGATGTGGATGGTGGGCCAGGAGAGTTGGGCAAAATATGTGGATGTGTGGTCGAAGCGACGGAGACGGAAGAGCACTCGAACGGCGGTGTTGATTATTCATTGTAGGGGTAGGATGATGGATTTTGGAGAATTGGCGAAAAGGCTAAGGCAGTAATCGATTTTAGGGAAAAGAAGCGATGAAAGAAGAGACATACAAGAACGGAAGTCGATAAGGGGGCGGATACGGCGGATGTCACGAAGAATTAAGTTAGACGAGCGGACCTTGTCACGGACGAAGGGTTTAAGGGAAAGGTGATCATCGAAATGGAAGCCTAAGAAAGTGAGATTGTGGACTATAGGGATGATCGATGAGGCAAAAGATACAATGGGAGGAGATATGCTTGGTTTACGGGGAAGGATCCACATTATTTTGGACTTTTCGGCGTTTAGAACGAGATGGAGATTGGAGAGACGTTTGTAGATAGAAGAAAGACAGTTGGAGGCAGAAATGCCGATATCGTGTATGCGATGTGCGGGTGCATGAGCATAGATTAGAATGTCATCGGCGTATTGCATGACGTTAAAGGAGTAAGGTTTGATAAATGGAGAGAGATCGCCAAGCAAAAGAGAGAAAAGCAGGGGACCTAGGACTGAACCTTGTGGAACCCCGCAAAAAATAGGGATGGGAGGGGAGGATGATGAATTAGAACAGACGCGAAAGGAACGGTCGGATAGATATAAGGCGAACAAAGCTACGGAGGAGGAAGAAAAGCCATAATCATAACGAAGGCGAGAAAGGAGGACGGAGTGGTCGACAATGTCGAATGCGGAGGAGAGGTCGAGGGAGATGAGAACACTATATAGAGCCTTGTCTCGAGAAATGAGTAAGTCGTTGTACACTTTTATGCATGCGATTTCTGTCGAGTGATTAGAGCGGAAAGCGGATTGGAAAGGAGGGTACAGATTGGATGAGGAGAGATAAGCGTTGATTTGTATTAAGATGAGGCGTTCTAAGAGCTTTGAAAGAGTAGGGAGTAGTGAAATGGGGCGATAGCTAGAAGGAAGGGAGGGGTCGAGCGATTGTTTCTTAAGGAGGGGACGAACGATTGCGGATTTCCCGTGTGAAGGGAAGATACGACTGCGGATGGAAGAGTTAAACAAGGTTGTGAGAAATGGGGATATCGATGAGCATATAGATTTTAATATGTGGGTAGGCAGGGGATCGGCAGGTGAGGTTTTGTTGGGCAAGGACATGAGGACAGATGATACTTCAGTAGGTGATACAGGGAGAAGATGAAAGAGTTCCGGAAGGATGAGAGTAGACTGGGCAGAGTGGGATAGGATGGAGACCGGGGTGTGAGAGAGCAGCGTGGATACTTTAGTCTGGAGAAATGACGAATAATCATTAGCATTGATGTTGCAAGGCGTAGAGGAACGAGCCAGGATTGAGTTAAAAGTATGCCAGAGAGTCTTAGAGTTGAATGAAGTGATGATTTTATGCTGCCAGAAGGAGTTGCATTTGGTACGTAGTAGGTGGAGATGAGACCGGCGAAGAGCAAGATAGGAATCACGGAAAGACGGAGTGATCGAGCGGAAATCGCGTCTGAGAGAGCGGTGATAGACTCGAAAAGCATGGCGGAGTCGACGCTTTGAGAGTAGGCATTGGATGTCAAACCATGGGGTACGGTGCAAGCGACGGTGTGGGTGAGACTTGAAGGGCAAGAGAATATCGAGAGTGGATGTGAGTTCAGAGTCGAAAAGAAAGGCGAGATCGTGAGGAGATGAATATGTTATTGTGGGTAATGATAGAGACGATTTGAGTAAGGCAGAGCGGAGAAGGAAGAGGTCAAGATTTCTCCAAGGGCGACGTAGGATTGTAGGTGTGTGAGGAGGGGTGTGGTTGCGAGCGAGATCAAGGGTGATAATAAAGTGATCGGATAGACCAGGATCAGAGATGGACAGTGAGGTGTGGGCAGCAAAATGATCGGGGACAGCGATGATGTCGAGTGCCCTGCCAAGTATATGTGTGGGGGCAGTGGATATTTGTTTGTAATTGTAGTTGGATAGAATGTTGATGAAGCTGATGGAATCTGTAGAAGAGGGGCGGTCTAGGCGTATATTGAAGTCGCCTAGAACGAGTGAAGGGATTGAGGACAAAGAACAATGAGAAAGGAGGTCAGCGAGTTCGGTATAAAATAAGGCAGTAGGAGCTGATGAACCAGGACGGTATACAATGTCGAGATCTAGAGTGATCGGGTTAGAATAACGACAAGTGAGCAATTCAAAAGAGCAAGGACTGAAAGGGGGATTGATTTTGCGAAGAGACGCTGGGTGACGCGCGAATGCGACGATGCCGCCATGATTAGAGGATTTAGAAGGGCATGAGCTGAGGGGGCGGGCGGATTCGACTAGGGAGCAACCGGCAGAGAGCAGATGGCGAATGGAAAGGTCGTCGGAATCTGAGTGCCAGGATTCGGTGAGGCAGAAGAGATCGATGGATTGCTTGGTGAATAGGTTGAGGATAAGATCGGATTTATTGAGAATAGATCTAGTGTTGAGGAGACCGAGGCGGAAACCGTGTGCTGTGGCGAAAGAGACTAGTGGAGAAGACACATAGGAGAGATGGAGCGCCATCGAATTTTTGGACGGGTGTGGAAAACTTGAAAATTTCCGTCTATGTTTCGGATAGCGAGTGATGTTTCGCCGTTTTCCCCGCGACGGCGTTTTTCGATGCGGGCTGAAGAGATTTGAGCGATTTCGGAAGGGGCGCGATCGGGGAAAATTCGAGTGGTTGAAGATGACATGAGTTTGAATCGTTGAGAGAGGACAGAAGACGCGTGAGAGCGATGCTTGAAAACAATTTTTAGGAGAGGGGGCTGGGAAGGATTAGATTGAGAAGATTTGTTTAGACGGATGAATGCGACAGGAGAAATGTCCTTGAAAAAGGATGGTTTATCCGCAGGAACAAAAGACGAGAGGATGGATCTGAAGGCGGAAACATCGTGGTCGAGACGTGCTTGTGGAGATAAGGCGTTAGAAGGCGTGATATTAGTAACAATGACGCAACGATCGCGAGAAGCAAAGCGCTTCCGTAAAGGAGGACGACTGACGTGAGTAGGTGAGATCACGATAGAAGAGCTGGCAGTTGATGATTTGGAGGGATTTGGTTTGACGACGGGAGACATAGTGGATAATGATAAAAAAGAGGGTAGCAAGCGATGTGAAGAGAGGTTATGAGTGGAAGGATAGTGGAGGTTGGTGGAGGTGATTTTGATGGATGGATGCAAGTTATTGAGAAACGAGACAGGAAGGACGGGATTGGGGTGTCGGGGAGTGAATATGACATGGAATGGGAAGTGTATATGGTGGCAGGGTCGGAGGGTGGAGAAAGAACATTAGAAACGACGGGGGTAGTTTGAGTTGACGTGTTGGATGTTGATATGTGCTTATTGGAAAGGTTGCATATTAGTTTGTTGGCACAAAAACCACATACGAAGTCTTCTTTAGCCTTATTCTTGTCGCAGGTGATTGTTGTCCAGACGCTGCAATCGTGTATCGAGCACTGTACTTGCAGTTGTATA